>BQNB010151138.1:0-15939 GCA_026074375.1 Tanacetum coccineum
CGGGAAACTACAAAGAGTTCATTAGATGTCAACCTTTCTACTTTAATGGTACGGAAGGAGCAGTAGGTCTTATTCACTGGTTTGAACGAACCGAATCAGTGTTCTCTCGTAGCAGATGTGCCAAAGAAAATAAAGTAACTTTTGCTACTGGTACTTTAATTGACAATGCCTTGTCTTGGTGGAATGCATATGCTCAGCCTAAGTGAATAGAGCAAGCCAATCAAATTACCTGGACTGAGTTAAAAAGGCTTCTGAAGAACAAGTATTGTCCCCAGACTGAGATCAGAAAGATAGAAGAAGAACTTTACAATCTGATTGTAAAGGGAAATAATCTTAAACCTTATGTTAGAAGATTCCAAGAATTAACAGTTCTATGTCCAAACATGGTGCCAAACAACGATAAACTCTTGGAAGCTTTTATTGGAGGTCTACCTTGAAGCATTGAAGGAAATGTTACTGCCTCTAAACCTCAAACTTTAGAGGAAGCCATCAACATATCCCAAAGGCTAATGGATCAAGTAACTAAGCATACTCTAATGCAAGTATCGAGTGACAAAAAAAGAAAGTTTGACGACAAAAGAACTTTCAACAACAGCTCCCGCAGCAACAACAACTACCGCAACACCAACAATCGCCAAAACCGAAGGCAAGAAGCTGGTAGAGCCTATGCTGTTACTCCATCAGAAAACAGTAGGTATGCCGTAGATCTCCCTCTGTGTAAGAGATGTAATTTCCATTATACCGGACCTTGTACTGGCAAATGTAATATTTGCAACAAGGTGGGCCATTTTAGCAAGAACTGCCGAAACAAGAAGCCAGCCACTGGAAGTAACCAACTACCAGTGACAGTTGTATGTCATGCTTGTGGAGAAAAAGGGCATTATACAAATCAGTGCCGAAAGACCAACATCAATGCCCAAGGAAGAGCCTACATCCTAAAAGATAAGAATGCACATCAAGACCTGAACGTCGTTACGGGTATGTTTCTTCTAAATCAGCATTTAGTCAAAGTATTGTTTGATTCTAGAGCTGATAGAAGCTTTATATCCATATTGCTTGCCTCTATGCTAAATATTCCGTCTATTACAATAGATACCTTTTATGATATCGAAATGGCTGACGGAAACTTAGTAAGTACAAATACAGTTATTAAAGGTTGCACTCTAACTTTGCTAAATTAACCTTTTGAAATCGATCTCATGCCAATTAAGCTTGGCAGTTTTGTCATTATCATCGGTATGGACTGGTTATCCAAGTATCATGCCAAAATTCTTTGTGACAAGAAAGTCATTCCCATCCCTATCAACGGTGAAACTCTAATCATTCGAGGTGATCGAAGTAAAACTCGACTAAATCTCTTATCCTGTATAAAAACCGAAAGGTATATATCTCGAGGTTGTCAATTTTTTATGATTCAAGCTATGGAAAAGAAATCAGATGAGAAAAGACTAGAAGACATTCTCGTAGTCAAAGAATTCCTAGATGTCTTTCCTGAAGATCTACCTGGTATCCCTCCCGTTCGCCAAGTAGAATTGTAAATCGACTTAATCCCTGGAGCAACACCTATATCCCGAACCCCTTATAGATTATCTCCTTCAGAAATGCAGGAGTTATCTAACCAACTTCAAGAACTAACCGACCGAGGTTTCATTCGACCAAGTTTATCACCTTGGGGAGCTCCTGTCTTATTTGTTAAAAAGAAAGATGGATCTTTTAGAATGTGTATCGATTACCGAGAGTTGAATAAACTTACCATAAAGAATCGTTACCCATTGCCCAGGATTGATGACTTATTCAATCAACTTCAAGGCTCAAGCGTTTACTCGAAAATCGACTTAAGATCAGGCTATCATCAACTGAGAGTAAGGGAAGAATATATTCCTAAAACTGCTTTCAGAACAATATACGGACAATATGAATTTCAAGTCATGCCATTTGGTTTAACAAACGCACCTGCTGTATTCATGGATCTCATGAATCGTATGTGTAAACCCTATTTGGATAAATTCGTAATAGTGTTTATTGATGATATTCTTATCTATTCTCGCAAAGAAGAAGAACAAGCAAATCATCTTAGAATAATCTTGGAATTAATTCGAAAAGAGAAATTGTATGCCAAGTTCTCTAAATTTGATTTCTGGATTCATATCGTGCAATTTCTTGATCATCTCATCGATAGTCAAGGACTTCATGTTGACCCTGCCAAGATTGAAGCTGTTAAGAATTGGACATCTCCCAGAACACCCACAGAAGTGCATCAATTCTTAGGACTCGTCGGCTATTACCGAAGATTTATCGAAGGTTTTTCAAAAATTGCAAATCCTTTGACTAAATTAACCCAGAAAAACAAGAATTATATCTGGGGCGAAGAACAAGAATTAGCTTTTCAACTCCTTAAACAAAAACTCTGTGAAGCACCAATCTTAGCATTACCAGAAGGAAACGATAATTTTGTCGTTTACTGTGATGCATCTCTTCAAGGATTAGGAGCTGTACTAATGCAACGAGAAAAAGTCATTGCTTATGCATCTCGACAACTCAAACCTCATGAAGAAAACTATACCACTCATGATCTTGAATTAGGAGCAGTAATATTCGCTCTTAAAATCTGGAGACACTATCTATACGGTACAAAGTGTACAGTTTTCACTGATCACAAGAGCCTTCAACATATTCTTCGTCAAAAAGAATTGAATATGAGGCAACGCCGATGGTTAGAATTACTCGCAGATTATGATTGTGAGATTTGCTATCATCCTGGTAAGGCAAATGTTGTGGCAGATGCCTTAAGTCGAAAGAAACGAACCAAACCTCTCCGAGTTCGAGCATTAATCTTAACCATTCATCCAAAATTACCATCTCAAATTCTCGATGGAACTCGTTGTATCAAGAATCGTAGCTGGTTACCACTTTTTGGCGGTTTGAGAGACTTAATCATGCATGAGTCTCATAAATCAAAATATTCTATTCACCCGGGTTCTGATAAAATGTACCACGATATAAAGAAACTCTATTGGTGGCCTAACATGAAGGCAATCATCGCAGAATATGTTGGCAAATGTTTGACATGTTCTAGAGTTAAAGCTGAATCTCAAAAACCATCTGGCTTATTGGTATAACCAGAGATTCCTATGTGGAAATGGGAAAAAATAACAATGGACTTTGTCTCAAAGTTACCCAAAACCTCAACTGGACATGACACCATCTGGGTCATTGTCTATCGCCTTACCAAATCAGCGCATTTCATTCCCACTCGAGCGACTAATAGTATGGAAACTCTTACAAGGTTATACATCAAAGAAATAGTCTCTCGACATGGCATGCCAATTTCCATCATCTCAGATCGTAATAGTCATTTCACATCCAGATTCTGGCAATCATTACAAAATACTTTAGGTACTCAATTAGACATGAGTATAGCATATCATCCTGAAATCGATGGACAAAGTGAAAGAACCATCCAAACACTCGAAGACATGCTACGAGCTTGTGTTATAGATTTTGGGAAAGGATAGGATAAACATTTACCATTGGTGGAATTTTCCTACAATAACAGTTATCTTGACAGTATCAAGGCAGCACCGTTCGAAGCACTTTATGGATGAAAGTGCAGATCACCTGTTTGCTGGGCCGAAGTTGGAGAAGTTTAACTCACAGGACCAGAAATAATTCAAGAAACCACTAAAAAGATCGTGCAAATTCGTCAACACTTGCAAGCTGCAAGAGATCAACAAAGAATTTATGCCAATGTAAGGCGAAAGCCTTTAGAATTTCAAGTTGGGGATCATGTTATGTTGAAAGTATCACCTCGTAAAGGTATCTTTCGATTCGGAAAACGAGGAAAGCTTAATCCCTGATACATTGGACCATTCAAAATTCTTAAACGAATTATCCCAGTGGCATACAAACTAGAGCTTCCTAAAGAGCTTAGTAGTGTCCACAATACTTTCCACGTTTCTAATCTTAAGAAATGCTTATCCGAAGAATCTCTCATCATTCCAATGAAAGAACTTCAACTCGACGACAAACTCAACTTTATAGAAGAACCAATGGAAGTTATGAATCGTGAAATCAAGCAACTTAAGCGAAGTCGTATTCCTATAGTCAAAGTACGATGGAACTCTAAAAGAGGAGCAGAGTTTACATGGGAATGCGAAGACGAAATTCGTGCCAAATATCCTCATCTGTTTTCAATCATCACTTCAAAATCCAATTAAATCTCGGGACGAGATTTCTGTAAGGATGGGGGACTATAACAACCCGTAATTTTCATAAATGTAAATATCCATCTATTAAGTTAGATGATGTACAATCTATCAATTATATATGAACTCACCTTTTTCAGGGAAATTTTCGCTTTATTACATTACATTACTTTGCCAATATCTCAATATGCAACATTTCTTGCATAGCTAAAGTTAACGAGCTCAGGAAACCTACATATGGAAATCCTATCATCAGATATGTCAAGCAAACATCATAACATGTCAAGTCAATATCATAATATCATCATTACAAAGTACATTACTCATATAATGTGTCATTTGCAACATTGTATCAAAACGGGCTCTAAACCGTTATCATATATCTCTAAAACCCTAATATCATGAAAGGTTAACATCTAAAGTGAATGCACAAGCTACTAAGGCATATGTACAAGCAATATAACATCTCATTTGAAATATAAAATCTCTTCAAATCAAATTATAAGTCCTTAAAAGTTCAATATACAAGTCATTAAGCATGATCTCTAAAATAGCCATTTTACCTCCGTTTTCATTATAATTTCTTCACCACCACTAGTGTACAAGCTACTACACTCATTATATAATATGTAAACCCTAATTATTCTATTCATAAGCTTTTATACATCTTTTTGCACTCAAAACCCTAATTCAAAACCCTAAACCCTAAAACCGAGCTAGTTTCTAAACCATGACCCGCTTCTTCATTTTTATCCATTGTAAACCCAAACCAACACTCAAGTAAGTTATAATAACTTAATTTAAAACATTATCAATCACATTCCATCTTCATTTCACCATATTAACAACAATGTACAAGAAATAAATCTAGAAAACCCTAATTATGCCCTAATTGTAACTTTTGACCCGTTTACTCATTTTCAACCCATTTTAACCTAAACCACCCATTATTTTTTTGTTAAAAAGTCAAGATATGATCCTTGTAAACACATATTATCAATCACATTACAAGCATGGTTGAATAATAAGCATGAAAAGACAAGAAAACCCTAATCGCGCCCATTTGGAACCCGCGACCTTATTTCTTCATTTTTGACCCGTTTTAACTCAAACCAATTTCTAAATCCTATTGACACTCATTATTACAGACCCTAAGATCATATTCTAAACACTTTTGATCATTGTACACGAAAGGTAAGCCTAAAAACTCATAAACCGAACCCAAAATAGACCCGTGAGGGTTCATCGCTCATTTTAACTCATTTTCAAGTGTACCCATATGGATGTACCTCAAAGAACACCTTCTAGATACTCTTAAGCAGCTTATGCAACTACTTAAGTCTTACTTTGGCTAAAATTAAAGGCACATGGCCTCTCTTTTGCTAGAAACAGCTACGGCAAGCTCAAAAGCCATCCAACACATTCAAGCTACAATCTAGACCTCCACACTTGATCTTCTAGCTGCTACACATCATATACTAGCCCATACATGTGTCAAGATCAGATCCTAAGGCTTCCTTAACCTCCTTGGTCTCAAACTAGTATAAATAGGACCATACATGCTTCATTTCTACTCATCCCCCACTCTCTTATCTATAACCTATATAAGGCAGCAATCCTTTGCTCCAATAAGTGCTAAGAAGATCTAAGAACAAGAAACAAGTGAAGCTTTGAAGAAACGAAGCCCCGGAGTCGTTATTCTAGGCGTACGAAGCTAAAAGTCCTGATTTCGACCCATTTTCAACCATTAAGCTCAAACCCAGGTTCTAAAGGTTCTACTTCTGATCCTACACCCTTATGATGTTCATATGATCATACATAAACTCTTGTTAAAGTTTTAGAACTCAATTCATGTTCATTTTCCATTTTGATCCAAAACCGTACACCCGAAACCCTAATTTCGCATTTTTCTTAAATCTAAAAGCTATAATAGTTAAATGTTGTTATAATCTATCCTAACATGCTTAACTAATGTTAATTTATCAATTTTATTGGTTTATGAAAGAATTTGAAATAAAAACCTAAGCATTTTTTTAAAAAAACCCTAATTTGACCCATTTCGATTTCTGGCTTAACGAATCATTAAATTAAACTTTTGTTATGTAAAAACTTCATATTTTATCTTATATTATCAAGTTATAACCTGAAAATATCATTTGGAATCTTAAATATAGCATGCATGTAAATTAGGACCTAATCCGTAATCAGTTTTCATGCAAAAGGGTATATATCGTAATTTTCTGAAACTTATAATTAAAAGGACTAAAAATGTCATTTTATCAAAGTTATAACTATAGGGGTCTATTATGTCACTTTCCAAAGTCCAAGGTTTACTTGGTATATCTTTTAAAGTTGAAGGACCAAAGTCGTAAAAGTGCAAACTCCAAGGGTATATTTTGCCACTTTTCAAACTCAAGGGTCTAAAATGTAACATTTTGAAAAAGTATAAAAACACATTCAAAACATTACCAGACATAACTTTAATTAACGCTTGACGTGCTTAACATTTCCAGATATTGAATAAAATGCTTAAAACCACTTATGTTATAACTATTATATCATTCATTATCAATGTGCTTTCAAAAATCATGTCCCGGATCCATATCGTACCACAATACTAGGGAGCTTCATATTAAGAAGTTTCATCTTGGTATTACGTTCTGACTGAGTTGTTGGGTTTACGATTTAAAGTGCCCTAGCTCCTCAAACGTTTACTGAATGACTTCTGAATTATGATGGCCCGAACGGTGTTATGATAATCTTTATATCAAAATCAACATCAATATTCAAAAATTACATATTCAATCAAACTAAGACTTAACATATATTCCCAGGTTGCCTGTGACGAAGCCGTTACTATTCATTTCATATACATTTGCTATCAATTTCCCTATACCGTTCAGGTGAGTTCATAGCCTCGCTTTTCAATCTTTTTATAAACCCGCGAGGGGGATACATGCTATAAACATGAATGCAATTATTTCTGTATGCTATTTCAATTTACTATTGCCTAAGTAACTGCTTTGCCTTTAAGTCCCCATAATCATGAACCGTTAATTACTCTCCGTAGTAAGCGCGAATGTTGTGAATAGATCTATTTGGGTTGGACTCCCCGTTGGTGTATCCAATTACGATAACCAATTGCACATCATTAGAAATCACGCGGATGTTTTGGCAAAGGCATCCGCAGGGGCAATAATGTATCACTATACCCTAAGGCTTCGGATTCATGAGCTAATGGCAATAATAAATATGTTTTCAATACTGGGTGTATATCAACGTAACCCAAATATCGCATTTGCATTCAAATTATATTACTTAAACCTATGGATTTCACTCAACCTTTGTGTTGACTTTTTAGCATGTTTTATCTCAGGTAACTAATGGCACAGAGTGGCGAGGACATGAAGATAGAAAAACCGTTATCATTTAAATGTTGTATTTTAGATTTTGGGACCTCTCTTTTGTACAAACTCTGATGAAATAAATGAACGATAACTTATTTTCAAAAATGACTCTTTTTTATTTGTTTTCTATGATTATGAGTGTTGTACCTTTGAAGTAATACCCTAGATTAGCTTCCACTGCTATATGTAAAAATGGGGGTGTTACACAGATGTAGCTTCGTTGGTAAGTAGGGTGTCGATCACTAAGAGTGGAAGTTAACTCTTAATTCTACTGGTATTTTATTTATCTAGGGATAGTACTAATCTAACATTAAATCTAATTAAACGTAAACTAACGCATACGTGATTGACAAAAGATAGGGAAGTGGTCAAATATAAGGAAAACATATTTGCCAATTTAATCTAATAATATGCCTTGATTGTCTATTCATGGAATGATTATATTAACTCGTTGGTGGTATATCATTCCAAAGTTAGGTAGATCTTCTCCCTAGACTCAAGGTTTGTCGCTAGTTAATTCTGTCACAATTAACCTAAACCCGTATAAAGCTCACACCATTGATTATAATCTATTTAGGAAACTATATTGGTGGTTATACTGAATCTTAGCTCATGGAAGCTTTACCAACTTCCTGCTTAAAGAAAATTGATATACTAGTAGTCCAGGTCACCAGCTTAGTCTACCTATCCACTTAACCATAGATCAAAACAGGGATTTCTATTGGTGATCCTATTAGTCTAGCTATATGAATAAGCGTTATATATTTCTATCCCGAACTCTTAGCCTACACCCAGACAACATCAAAGTTGTAGCGCATTAAATATGTAGGACTAGACCCAGTTGAATGATAGGTAAAACACATAATTAAGCACATAAACGGGTATGATGTGATAAACATAATCAACATGCAACGAATAAGGAACAATTGATATAAAGACAAATTAAAACATTATATTATCATAAACATGGCTAATACCTATAGGTATTAGCTGATAGTCATTGTAACAATAAACGAAATCATAGATGAATTATTAAACATAATGCTAACCGAACGCGTATAGTGGAGTGTTGGTTCTACTGATGTGGATACGGCGTATTCTTCAAAGTCAGGCAATGGTATTGAGTTCTTCAAAGTCTTTAGATACGGCGTATTCCTCTAGAATGATACGGCGTATTGATGTCAGAACTAGTCGACTTTCTCAAACTCTTTGTTTATGCCTCAAAACATGTCATTTTCTCCATCTTTTGCCAAATGCTTGATAATTACTGCAAATAACAAATACAAACAATTAAGTACCAATTCATGCAATATTTATATCAAATGAGTTAATAAATAAGGGATAAATGATGCTAATAATATGATGTTATTTGATGTCATCAAATATCCCCCCACTTGAATCTTACTTGTCCTCAAGTAGACTTTAGAAAACTTATGAATGTATATCCTAACCGTGTAGGATTTTTCCTTTAAGCAAATATTCATTTAATTACTAGTACAAAACCAAACACCTTACGAAATAGGAAAATGAAAACACTCAAATCACTCGACTAATCTATGTGGTAACATTTTAGTAACTCGCTCAATTGCTCAGTGGTGACGAGTATTCTATCATAAGCTTAGCAAGGATACACATCTCGACCACTAAAGCTAAGGAGTAGCAAGTCTAAAAATGTAAATTGGGTTTTTAATGAAAGGATTAGGGTTTGATCATTCTTTTTAGTCTCTATCTGATACCAATATTCCAGAAAAGGTGACAAAGACCATACGTACACATCTGTAATGACAGAATAGACACATATGACTGCACTCAAACCTTAACCCGAATAAGCTAAAGGATAGGACATGTAATCTTTACCAAAAGTACCACACCAACAAGGGCGACAAACTACATATACACACCCATAATGATGGGATAGACATACATGATTGCATTCAATTACCTCATTTAAGTTTAACCAAGGGTTAGGATAAAGAATGATAGAGGCTATGGATCTTTTAACTTTCACCAAAAGTAACAAACCAACAAGGCGGACAAAATCACACATGCATGGCCTTAACGACAGAATAAACATGCATGATTGCTCACATCCTCATTCGAGTAAAACCTAAGGTTAGTAACTAGGAAAAGGAAATAAATTGTTGTTAAATAAAAAAGAACAAACAAATAAATTAAGTCACAAGTTGCTAGACACTTTCCCAACCATCCCTTGAAAAAGAGACAAAATGATAGACTAACTCACGCTTTAAGATGGAACAATCAACGTGCTTTGGAGATACGAATCAGACTCACAAAATGTCTCGATCAATAGATCAATGAAAATAACCCTCAGTTGGCATTCCCATAACGATCAACTCCCAATCATCACAATTACAACTCTAGTGGTGATTTTTGCCACTATATACATACTTTTACATAGTTGGTTTATAATACGTACCAACTCTAATACAACAATACTCTACAAACATCTTTTTTTGTATTTTTCTGATTTTTTCGAATTTTTTTGCTACTAATAACTGAAATTTAAATCTCATGTGTAGAATTTCACCATCTCATAACTATGATAAATCTGAATAATTGATATTCAATCATAATGACGATGTAATAAAAATACACGAGCGAACTACTACTTTTACATTCCCATTGTGTTGTGCAATCTCCAGACCTAACCATGGATAGAAAATCAACACTTACCCAATTGCATAGTGCAATTTCTCGACCATACTAGAGATAGAAAATTGACATCTCGACACAAGAAATACAATAATTTACACAAAAGCAACAGGCAACTGAAAAAGTAAAGGACTTAATCTAATAAGGTAGGCTAAGGTGTAAAGCTGTAACGAAACAAATTTTATTGGTGGAAGAAAAGAAAGGAATGGCTCAGCAGGGTTTTTCTAGGGGAATCATACTCTAATAATGAGAGTAAGCAAAAGGGTTATACGGGGACTAACTAACTGACGTGGTTAATTAATATCACAAATATATAAGGATTTTTAGGTGTAATCCTATAAATTTACCAATTTGAACAAATCGCTCCATCTAAATCCATAGTACTTATTATTGTGGTCTCGAATAGATATACCAAGCCAAGTTCTAAAGTTTACTACATCACCGGCACACTCATATTTTTGTGGAATTTAGGGTAAATCAAGGGAAACAGAATAGGCTAAATCTCACAAATGGAATTAAGGGTTATGTGTGCGGGTTATGTAAATAATAATTTCATAAAACTATGCTTGAATTTTTTTTAAATTTTGACCGTTTTTAGCATTTTATTATGAAAAAGAGGACAAATAAGCATTCTAATTCTCCTCTCCCCACTTGAGATATAAAACGACCTTGTTGTATAAATAAAGCATTAAAGTACAGAAAATAAAGAATTAAAATGGGAAACTCCCCTAAGATTTGCTCGGTATGATCCCCCATGTTGCGTTTGCGAGCAAGATTGTTTGTTGAGAATGCGTTTGAATGTCTGCATAACTGCAACACACATAGACTTCTAGAATATAAATACTCCACCAATTTCTTCTTTTCGTTCCAGCAAGATCCTGTATAAGATGTAAAAAAACAAGTGCAATTCCATCTTCGATAATCGTACGGTTAGTAAACGAAATAAAAATAAAAACTATACAGGAAGTCGATACGCCGTATCCATGTTTCAGGATACGCCATATTAAGAGCTATAAAAACAATCCTAAGTGTGGGTCAGAAGTCAAATACGTTGTATTCGTTTAACGAATACGTCGTATCGAGCAGTCTGACAATAAAGTTTTAATTGCAGAAAAATAAAGATTGGATAACTTCCAGATAGTCAATACATCGTATCCATGGGGTTTGGATACACCGTATAGACAGTCTGGGAAGACAGACTCGATAAGAAAACTGAAAATACATTTCAGGTTGTCTCCTGGCAAGCACTTTTTTTTTTGTGAGAGTCTTTAAGTTAGACTCACTCCAGCCTCACGTTACACCATTCTTGAACTCTATAACTTCATCATCCTCTTCGTTAATGTTACCTTCATAATATTTCTTCAATCGTTGTCTATTGACTTTGAAGCTAAACCCGTTCTTGTCAATGATTTATACGGCCCCATATGGATATATCATTTTAACAATGTTTGGACCGCTCTATTTTGATTTAAGTTTTCTAGGGTACATCTTCAGATGAGAATTATAAAGTAGCACTTTATCGCCAACCTTAAAATATTTATCACCACGAAGCCTAGAATCATGCCATTTCTTGTCCTGTTCTTTGTAAATTCTTATATTCTTATAAGCACCATCTCTCAATTCGGCTAACTCATTATGCTGCATAAGATGACTTTTGCTAGCAAGCGTTAAATCTGCCCAATGTGCCTTATGCTCGATCTCCATGGGTAAATGTCATGCTTTCCCATAAACTAGTCTAAAAGGTGTACATCATATTGATGTTTTATAGGCAGTCTTAAATGCCCATAATGCATCGTTAAGTTTTTCTGACCAATCTTTAGGATTGTACCCCACTGATCTTTCTAGGACACGCTTAATAGCCCTGTTGGTAACTTTAGTTTGTCCATTAGATTGAACATGATATGATGTGGATAATTTGTGAGTCACACCATATTTTTGTAAAGCTTTTTCAAGCTGGGAATTATAAAAATGTGTCCCTCTATCACTAATCAAAGCTTTAGGAACTCCAAACCGAGCAAATAACTATCTTAAAAACTTAACCACAACATGCGCATCATTCATAGGTAATGCTTGAGCTTCAACACATTTGGACACATAATCGATAGCTGCTAATATGTATTTATTACCTCTAGATTCGGGAAATGGCCCATAAAATCTAATCCCCAAACTTCAAAGACTTCGCATACTTGAATGTTGTTTTAAGGCATTTTGTTCCTTGAAGATATGTTTCCTGATCTTTGACATACATCACATCGTATTACGTACTTATTAGCATCCTAAAAGACACTAGGCCAGTAAAATACGCACTTGTAAACCTTCTTTGTTGTAACATTAGCACTATGATGCCCACTAGTAGGTCTAGAATGACAATGTGCTAGAATGCCAAGGGTTTCACTTCCAGCCACACATCTTCTCATTATATTATCCGAGCATAGTTTAAATGCATAAGGTTCTTCCCAGAAGTAAGTCTTGACTTGCGAAAAAACCTCTTCCTTTTTTTAAAGGTCCAATTTGGTGGAACAACCTTTCCAACAATAGATTTAACGAAATTTACATACCATGGCTCGTCGTCTTTAAACTTGCATTTTAGCAACATTAAATGCTCGTTGGGTAATTCATCAGCAACTTCCATATCTGTTAACACCTCTATATGCGGACTCACTAACCTGGATAGGTGACCTATGGCCAAGTCTTCTGCTTCCTTACGTTTCTCCAATACCTGCATAAGTGTATTTTTCTCATCCCCAGATATTTCGCAGTGCCGTTTCTCCAATACCTGCAAAAGTGATATTTTCTCATCCTCGAATATTTTTGCCAGCTCAGGTTTCTTCTCATCAATCTCATTAGCGCTAGCCAAATAAAGATGCTTATTTTTGACTCTATCAGTTCCCTTGGTTTCCTGTTCTTTAGAATCCGGCGTATTGACTGGGTCAATACGTCATATTGATGAATCAACATTATAATCGTTATCAAACTCATCGCCTATAGGATTATAGCTCTTTAGGTCTGATTGATTAATTGACTTTTCCAGGTCCATATCAAAGATCACCTCATCATCTTCTACCCTACGTGTTATCTTTTTATTAAACACATCGATCATGACATGGGCGGTGGCCAGAAAAGGTCTCCCTAAAATTATCAGAATTCTAAAGTCTTCCAGCATATCCAAGATAACAAAATCAATAGGGAGGACAGATTTATCTACCTTAATAAGCACATTTTTGATTATTCCCATTGGATATTGAATTGACCCATCTGCTAGTTTTAAGCTCATTCGAGTTGGTTTTGGTTCCCCTAAACCTAACTTTTTATACCTTGTATAGGGCATCAAACTTATACTAGCTCCTAGATCTGCCAAGGCATTATTAATTTGCAAATAACTAAGTTGACAAGGGATAGTGAAACTCCCTGGGTCTTTTTCTTTTGATGATAGTTTGTAGAGCAAGATAGCTGAGCACCTTTCGTTTATTGTCACCATACAAGCTTCTTCGAGTCTGATTTATTCTTCAGTAAACTGTTCAGATATTTAGCGTATTTTGGCATTTGCACTAGGTCTTCGATGAATGGAATATTAATATTTAGTTATTTTAGATTCTCTAAAAATTTTCGTTGATGTGCTTCTTCTTGTTCCTTTCTCATCTGGTTTAGGAAAGGAATAGATGATTATTGTGGTGTTACCAATGGTTGTGTAGTTCTTTCAATAATACTCGAAGATTTATTTTTCACACCAACATCATGAGGCTTTTCTTGCACATCATGTCCAAATCTGGGAGGTTCGTTCTTGTTGATTCCAGTTTCATTAATTTCTTTACCAGCGGTGGCTTTAGATGTCATCTTTCCTCCCCTAGTTGTCACTCCTTTGACTTTGTTTTTTGGAATCAAAACATTACCTATAACCCTTGACAATTCGTTTACCTCAATTTTCAGCTTACTCAATAAGTTGCTTCGTTCTTTCAACAAAAGCTCATTGGTGGTTCTAAATTCTTTAATGAATATTTCCATCTTGTTGGAATTATTGATTTGAGGAGACAAAATGAATAAAAGAATGAAAAAAAAGGATCAGAATTGTCATTAAAGAATTCTTTAAGCTGGTGGAGAATTATGGAAGATTTAGTCAAAGATATCAAAAGATAAAGATTCTGGAAGATCTCCTTAAGAAGATAAAGATAACAGAAGATATTTCTTAATGTTTAAAAGATTTACTTGTTTATATCTTTATGTTTATCTTCCTTTGTAAGTCATGATCTCTCTATATAAAGAGAACATAGACACATAGTTTTAGTATCTAGAAAAGTGTGTGTGTGTATACTGGATCAATGTAGACGTCTAGTAGAGTTGGTGTAGCCTTAAGGTAATCAAGGTTTTCCTTGATCCCTGTTACTGTTAGAGATAGGTAACTGTACTATTCTGACCAAATAATATTGAGGCTTGGTGGAAACATTTGGTAATAAAACCTTGTTCAATAACAATGTTCTTTATTTAATTCCGTTATGCATATTGTTTTCATTGTTATTGTTAATCCTAGGTATAAGGTCTAAACAACCTAAGCTTACAACGATCTAATGAGTTATTCAAACTCCATACATCTCCTCATGTTCACGTTTACCTTCATCAATGAATTTTGCCAACATTTCTTCCATAGTTAACCTCCTTGTATGGTAATTGAATGGGTAAGGAGGCACCCTGAAAACGGTACCTAAAATAAAAAGACATAATTCGAAGTAAAACTATTATAGAAAACTAAACAAAAGAGCTAACTAAAACTACTGCCGTGTCAGACATTTGATATGCCATATTCAGTAAACTAGATATGCCGTATCGATGTTTGATGTCAAATACGTCGTATTCAAAAAATAGATACGCCGTATTCAGTATTCGATAACCACAGACAGTAGAAAAACAAAACTATACTTTTATTAAAAATACCAATAAAAACAAGAAATTAAACAATTTCACTCCCCGTCAACGGCGCTAAAAGCTTGATGTGTTGTTGTGTAGGGTTATTTTTAGTTATCAAGTTTTACATTTATATTTTGCCGACTTTACCTAAAAATAACACTTTAACGGGCAGTGTACCCGATCAGATGTAGCTTCGTTGGTAGGTAGGGTGTTAGTCACTAGAAGAGGAAGTTAACTCTTAAATCTATCAGTATTTTATTTATCTAGGGATAGTACTAATCTAACCTAATTATTCTAATTAAATCTAATTAAACCTAAACTAACGCAAAGGGGGGGTTTTCAGCCTGAGATACTGCCATGAGTTTAGTTCTAACTATCCTGAGGTGATGGCAAATAACGTACATAAGTGACTGACAAAAGATGGGGAAGTGGTCGAATATAAGGAAAACGTATTAGCCAGTTTAATTTAATAATATGCCTTGATTGTCTATTCGTGCAATGATTGTATTAACTCATTGGTGGTATATCATTCAAAAGTTAGGTGGAGCTTCTCCCTACACTCAAGGTTTGTCGCTAGTTAATCCTGTCAAAATTAACCTAAACCCGCATAGAGCTGACACCGTTGATTATAATCTATCTAGGAAACTATATTGGTAGTTATATTGAATCCTAGCTCATGAAGGCTTTACCAACTTACTGCTTAACGTAAATTCATATACTAGTAGTCCATGCCCACTTAACTACATATGGAAACA
>BQNB010151140.1:0-11919 GCA_026074375.1 Tanacetum coccineum
TTTTATATAAACAAAACAAACGATTAATTCATTTTATAAAATTGATATGAAGGTTTTTAGGGTTTATATTATGAAATGATGATGATGATACCTTTGTCTTTGCTGAAATCCATTTCTTTCTTAGCAGTTGATTGAATTACACACACAGTGAGTGAGTGAGTGAGTAAGTGGGCGAATGTGTGTGTTTTTGTTTGTGATAAAGTGCGGGAAAATGGAGGTGGATTTGGCGCTAAAACAAAGGTTTTGGCGGGAAGGAAGGAAGGACTGATGATATTGGGCTTTAACTGGGTCAAGTGGAATGAAAAGCCCATTGTTTTTTTTTAAAAGTATTTATTCAATTTAAGAAATTGCCAATGTATTATTACTACACTTTTAAAAATGAAAATGATTGAAATGCTTAGAAATACGAATAAACTTCAACTTAAATTGTAATCATATATATTTTATTTTTTTTAAAAATGAGTCCTCTTGCTGTCATTAACAGAATAGTAGCACATTAAATTAGACATACATTGTGGCCTAACATATAAAATTACGCATGTATTTAAACATAAGCAAAACCTCATTTGTTTACCGTTTGCTTATGAAATTATTTACAGTCAAAGTAATATAAAATTCTTTATATTTTTTTTTAAATTGTAACCACTATCAAATGATATGATGGTAAGGTCTTTGCTTTCAGTTCAAACCTTACTAAGTGTTTACATTTAAGGGTGTCCAAGAATGGGTCCAAAAAAGTCATGGCGTTAACCCGTGAGGCCGCGTAGAGTGAAAAGGACTTGCTCTCCCCGAGTAACCTCAATGTGCAAAACCTCATTTGTTTACCGTTTGCTCTTATTACATTTCTATGAATCCAAGCATTGTTTTGTTTTTATAACTTATGTGTGCTTTACACATACATAGGCCTCTCCTCTAAACTAAACTGAAAACTTCATTAAAAAAATTAACACATAAACAACAGCCTTTTGATCATGTATTAAATGAGGCGCTACCCTTTTTTTCATATAAACATAGAAAGGAACATTTTATTTCTGTGCTAGAGAAATACTAAATGTATCAATGGAACTTTGATCCCCGGGTCCTGCTTGGTCTAATGTTAGGTTGCGTATAGCGGTACATTAAGAGCACCTTCTAAGTCGGCTGAAAGGAAAAAAGGGACGTGTCCGTGTACTTAGATTATAGTTTCCGTCTCATGAATGTAAATTTACAAGATACTTCTGCTGTTTCATGTTTTTTTGTGAGTCATGTGCAAGAGAATATGAATTAAAATTTCCTGTACCCCCTCCAAGTAAACAAGTAAAAGGTGATAGCACACAGAAATACACAATGATCTCTTTTTCAAGTGATCAAGAAAAGCAGGTGAGATTCAGGTCGAATTGGTCAATAATCCGATCTAACCCAAGGGTATCTTAATTTGATTCATTAAACATTTAAATCTCAGATAACGCAAATCATTCATTTATTTTCTTTGAAAAAAAATTAAAAATTCATTCAGAAGCTTCTCTATCAGAGTTCATTCAACTATGATCACAATAAACATCTGTCATATTTTCGGTACAGTGACACTAGTTGAAGCAAGTCTAGGGAACTATCTATATGTAACACAATAATACAACACGTATGCGGACTTTTTGCACTTCTCAGCATGCTTTCCTAAACTGTAATAGGATCGATAAAATTTAGCCAGTTATGCAAGTGTTTGCTTAGAAGCTATTCTTGGTCCATGGTCCCTAGCCAATTTCGCTAGTCAAGTCTATCTAGTGATTGCTGGTCCAGGGAGACATGGATCAAGACAACGTCTCTGAGAAGCAACTATCACCTGTTCAAGGAATGAAAGTTTCATGTTACCTTTACTAATTCATTGAGAGAACAAATTTAACTACCTCTCATAAACGTATGGAAGGTCAAAGGAGGTCAGCAAGAAAACACCAAGTCAAACAACTTTCCTGTGTCATATTGAGGTGGCAATTTCGACCCATTTATCTATGAATGGGTCGATTTGGCTTGTGTTCGTCTCAAACTAGTCAAAGAAATTTTTAGCTAATATAGGAACTGGCTGAAAGTCGTTTCAAAGTGTATAGTTAATGCATGCAACCTCCTAAATCACTCTAACAAAAACTTTATAGAGTAAAATCGTAACAATATTGTTGCTTAAAAATGTATAAGGAGGCCATCCAACTACCAAATCCGGCAAAAAGCACGTATGACAGAAGATAACTTGAGTTTTTTAAAGAAAAGGAATTACCCTCGGTTACTTTTTTATTGTGTAAAGTGATAACTACGGAACAGAAAAAACAATTGAATAAACTTTTTGGCATATAACAGATTTATGATCAGATTTGGGAACTCGATTTATACTTGGGGTGGCCTATAAAGCAGTTTTGAAGGTTGGGTGGCTTATTGAAAACGTTAAATAGCTGGGTGGCCTACTTATACATCATCCCTTTTCTATTTGATTACTGCCATTATAATTATTATAAGACCTGTTTACCTCGTCAAGCAGAAATTCAACAGCCTCTTCATCTTCAGCGCTGTCTTTGAGTGTGATTCTAAGGTACTGCATGTCCAACTGAATCTGCTGAAATCCACTGCGATTAAATGTATGGAGCCTAACAAACTCTTGCATACTTTTGAGGCAATGTTTTACGATAGTCATCACAACAGATTCCTGCAGCGCACAGATATATCATATATTCTTAATTCACATGTACTCGATTTTTATTTTTAAGTAGAAAAGAATCACACCTGTGTATGTAGAACCTTTGTAAAGATTTCCATTTTTTGTTTGAACAACTTTGCTAGATGAGTTTCCAGAAGCTGACTGCGGGCCCTGTTGGTGTTTGAACGGTTATCTCTTAATGTATTGCTGCGTGAAGAGCTTGTGCTTCCATTGCTCTCTGTGCGAGAATGTTTACGTGTAAGCCCTGGAGGTAATATCTGTTTCACTTCACTTCCTACTGCTGCCAGCTGCCACAACATATATAACACTACATTAATCATTTGTAATCACTCAATCCTAAAATATATTATAGTATTCGACCTTTAATCCAGATGTGGAAAGAATAAGTGAAAATTCATACCTCTTGAAGAAACAAATCAACAAACATATGAACTTCTCTGGGTTCTTTATGCTGAAAAATAGAAAAAAAAAATTGTCAATAACAAAGATAAATATCCAATCAAATCCAAACCACTAAATTCATGTGAAACGCGTACAAACCTTGATCCAGTTTGGAGTTGTGAGCCTCTTCCTCAGAAGAACAGAAATTCTTTGGGATCTCATATTAATATACTGCAAAGGAAACTCCATTCAATAAAAAGATTAAGAAAACATGTCACATCTCTTGAGCTAATATTATACAAAAGACATACACGCTGCAAGAACTTTTCACCAGCTGATCTAAAGGTGTGACGGATTTCAGCTGGAACAAAAGCGGGATTGTATTCATAACCACCCCCAGAAAATGAAGAGCCAATTTCCTGAATAGCAGATAAAAGTTTGAAAAGGAGCTTGGAAAATATATGCAAAATTAAACATCAAATCAGTTCTTGCCTCGGTAATTCTTGAAATGGCATCTCGTTCAATGAAAATAGATAGTTCAGATATCACAAGTACAAGCCCAGCAGGAACCTTATCAGCTTGTAACTTCTCTGCCAATGACTGTTGTTGTGCCATTGGAACATTTTTCCCAGAAAGCAAGAGTAATTGATCATTAAGTTGTTTAAAAAAGGTTTGGAACCCTTCTTGTACCCAACTGATAATGGTGCCTCTTAACTTCAATATCAAACCCAAGTCTTCATCAAGAAGATGACGGATATCCTATATAATAGATTACTGTAAGCTCAAATAGTAACTACAATAAAAGAAACCAATATGTAAGTAAGATGATTAAGATGTATACAGAGTATCAATTTAGCAATGATACTGTCAGATTAAATTCCAAGGCTACTGATTACGTTTTATTGTTTACATGAATATCGGATCTCTTAGATATGAATCAAGACAGTTGACGTGATTTACCGATAGGAATTTTGTACTGCCTTGAATCAAAGTATTTCTACTGGCGTCAAGAGCTGTCTTCAAAGGATGGTCCTCTTTTTTGCCATCCCTTTGAATTTGCAGAAGAGCGTCTAACAATTTAAACAGATTTAAATCAGAAAAGTCAACAGTAAGATTAAGGTGCACCAGCTCAACAAGCATGCAGGTGCAATTACTTTTTATATTTCTATCATCTGCTTCTTAAAGCGTTTAAGTCTATGCAGATCTACAGTTTTCATGTATATATAAGCAAAAGAGAAGACTAACCAGATATTTCCTGAAGAAGATTAGAAAATGCGCTAGTGACATACTGCTTCAAAGCAACACGAGCAGCCTGAATCCATGAACATTCAACTTCAATCAGAATAATTACTCATTAATTAAATGATTACTTATAAAGATAACAATTAGTGAGGAATGGCAACCTCAAAAGCAAAATCCTGTAGAGCAGCCTCTGGTAAAACTTCATCAATCAATAGGACATCAGTCCAAATAAACCCTGTATAAAAGGGGGCAACCACAAAAGATATTAAATTGATACCATAAATGGAAATACTTAAAAAAGTGAATAATGATGCAGAGATTGCAATTTCTACTCTTTTACTTATAAACAGGTTGATTTGGGTTGTCTTCTATCCAAAAAAGGCCAAATATAAAAGCTAGCTAAAGGAGCAACGGGTCATAAATCAAATGAGTCACACAGGTATACAGTTGCCTAACGTCTATATTTGTGCATACAACTTCGTAAATGGTTCTATTCAAAAAAAAAAATTGGTATACCTGGGTTTCCGACTCGACATTGCGAGCCGACTAATCCCAGGGCGACTACCCTTTTGGATGGCCCGGAGTCGGCGCAGGTGAACCTCCGAGGCCAATGGGGTATTAATTTTCTCCCCAGCTATTCAAATATTTATAATATTATTGTACCAAGACTGTTTTCATAATCATCAATAGAGCCTTGATTATGTATAAAAAAGATGGACAAAACTCAACACGAGCTAGCCCATTTTTTATCTGTTAAGGAAGCCGCCCATCGTGACACCTCTAATAGCTGTTTGTTAATGTGTAATATTTGACTCTAGTTCTGTAAAAGTCGGAAACTGAATAAAAAGTTGAATAAATTATCCCTAATCATGCAATCATCGCTTTATATTATATATATACAAACTAGCAAAGCCTAAAAGAACCAGCGACCATTATCTGCCACATGATCAGGAAGAGCTCATAATATAAGGATCTTCGCAGATGATAGCATTAGTAAGCATGTTACGTACGAAGTCGGTTGGATAGCTGTGCCGAAGATATCTGATTCTGTATCTGTTGGTTGGCAGCTTCAAAGTGCCTATTAAAGCAGTCAATCAGGTCAACAACAGCTAGTCAGAAGTAGATAGTGGTGCTATGGGAGAATTAACAAAGAGGCACATTAATACCTTGTGGTCAGATCATGCACGAGTTTGACCAGTTGCTCCTCTGAATCAGGAAAAATTACGTGATAAGCATGAACAGCTTCAACGAATTCACGAGTTGGGACCTATTTATAATATTAGACAACTGAAAGAGCTCATATATATGATCAAGTGACAACTATAAACAGTGATGATGTGTGTTAACAAGAAATATGCACAAGATAAAATAAAAAAGATTGTACATAGTTACATACACACTTACGTAGATGTGTGCGTGTGTAAACATTTTCATTCAAAGCTAGTAAACCAAAAAGACATAGGATATTATTAAAGATGATATACCTCAGAAATAGGACTAACGGAATCAGATTGACTTCCTCCATTGGCGGATTCACTGGAATCTGCAGTACCCGTGCTTATCTCCTTAGAGAGATCAAGTTCCACAAGGAACTGCTCTAGCTTTTCAAGCAGCTTTGACTTCAAGTTTTCTACCTGTCACAGTTATGCAACATAGATGGTCAATAAAATATCATCCCCATGCATTTCATAAGAACAATCAGATTGTACTTTTACAATCCACTGCCACATTACATTTGTTGCTTCCGCAACAGCACAAATTCAATATCAAAAAAGCATATTAACTACATAATTTACAGACCTCCAAAACAAGTTCTGCAAACTAAATAACTCTTGCCGAATTTCAAAATGTGTTTTAGATTTCCTCTTAATAACTACCTTATAATTCCTTTGAGATCCATTCTTTCTTTATTTCTGATATTGAAGTAAAATAGCCCTAGGAGGACACATATGTACGTAGATGCCCCCTCGTTTATAGAGGATATATTAAACTTTCAATTTAAACATGAATGGAATCCAGCAAAATTGTACATTTTTGGCCTTTGCTTTTCTATCAACGCAGTGCATGCGCCCTAGGGGTGTAAAGGAGATTGAAGTGCCAAATTATAATTTTGGGGTCAAAATACTTTCTACGGAATGATGTTTTTTATGGAAAATAATAAACTAATAAGTAACCAATATGGCAAATGACTATGAAACGAGTTAAAGAATTTATAAAACATGACATATTACACTTGGGAGGCACATGAAATGCAAACTTCTGGCTATATTGTCGTTTTCATTGTCATGTGTTGTGTGTTCTAGTTTCTAGGCTTCTAGCTAAAGATATGATGCGCGTATCACGAGTTGACTGTGCTTTCTTGTATATTCAACATATACATTAGAAATCATCACTAATAAAAATCCACGTAATAAACGATCCAAGAACTTGCAGGATGCTTAAAATCAGAATTATTGCAAAATTCAGAGTTACATACCGGGAAATCCAACTGCTTAAGAAGCATCACAGCCTCTGCTCTTGCTTGTATAGATTCAGAGTCGGAAGAAACCTTGTCCTGGTAACAAACGTGCACAATATGACATATTTTACTTTTCCTTTATTGCTTATGCTCGTAATATCGATAAATCTACCAATAGACACTAATAATTCGTCCTGGAAACATGAAAAGCTGTATTTGGATATACAGCATCTAAATGCTTCTCATTGGTCAAATTGGTACAAGGGAACCTACGAGTAACAGAAAATGTACCTGAAGCTTGTTAATAATAACTGATATCACTTCTTCAGATGCTTTCTTACAGTCCTGGAAAGAGGAGTCTCCGTATGCCTGGCGAAGTTCAAGATAAAGAGCATTAAAATAAATGAATGTCACAGATAAATCACAAATACGGTCTTATGAGTGCGAGGCAGACAGAACACATAAAACTAGATATAATGATCAAACAACCAGTAAATTGACCTTAAATATCGGCATCGCTCCAGTGTAGAACCTCACTGCATCACCATATGCTTCAGTTTTAATACATTTTTGGAGTGTAGTTGGAAGATCGTATATAAACTGCCAACACAGGAAGAAAACTGTGTAACTCAACATGGCCAAAGACCATAATTTGCATTATGTATAGAACTTCACATTAACTTTAGCCATATAGGTGGCACGGAAAAAATTGAATGATTTTGTTGTACATTGATGATATTTCTATTTATTTTACACCCATATGCCATGCAAAGAAGCGTGTACAACAATACTGTATAGATAAGTAATTCATGCAAGACGTATAGAGTATCCGTGCAGGACAAACTACATGACACACAGAGGTAATAAGTCGATACAAAAGTCAGGCAAAACAATCAGTCTTATACAGGATACATTTGAAACTCATTTTAATACATTTGAAACTCATACAGGATATGTTTAAAACTCATTTTGATACCTGCACTTTGCGCAATAAATTACGCGTGCGATGTAATTTCTCTATATGCTCCCTCTTTTCAAAGAGTGAAGTGTTGACTCCGTCACTTCGTGATTGCACTGACATTATCTGAAAAACGTAATGATGATACGTGAGTTTCAAGACTTTCTTCTAGCCTATTTACGTATTCTTGATAACAATGTCAACAACTACAAAAAAGGCATTGGCGAAGTACCTTATCAAGGAGTTGCTCCATATTTACTTCCATTCCAACTATATTATTCTTCATTCTGTCACAAAAAAAAATATATACTATTAACACATGTTTTAATCACAACAGTTCTATAAAACCCTGTCATAAATAAATTCCATCGGCATCTAATATAGGATAAAAAAACTCCAACACCAACATATGGGGCCAATAAAACAATGGTATGGGACAAGGGACCAGTAAAGCAGATAGAAGTAAAATGACAATCAGTAGCTAACAGACAGTGTTTTACCTTTTAATTGTATCTGTAGCACTGATAAACTTGTTATAGTTCTCATATACTAACATCTGCAAGTCAGTATCAAGATTCTTGATCTCAGCAGCCATTTCAACATGTCTCTGAAGGAGGCCCTCTAGATTTGACTTTTGTACCTGATACGTTAGCAGGAGGAAACATCATTAAAACTTGTACCAGAAGATAAAAAGTGTATGCAACTGAAGGATGATGCTGTTTTAGATGCGATTCTTCCTCCATTCGCGCATGATATAGATATACAATCAGACTTATTGATTAAAAGACACGAAATCCTTCAGAGCCATGTTACAGAAAAGGTTAAGTAACTTCTCTTTTCAAATACCAAATTTAAATACTAATAGTTGCTCAGAACTAGGCCCAAGACCGACCTAAAAGGCCACTCAATATAGCCGTGGGGATGCAAAAAATTAAGTCCCGTGATTTCCTTATCACTCATGTCACCTTAAAGTACAGAATGGATCTAACAGTTCTTGAGCTATTGACTCACTGTTATTAGAAAAAGATCTCCAAACATTTTAAAAGGGACGTCATAATGATACTTGCCTAAAGCGAAGGCAAATTTCTACCTAGGCATCAAGGTAACTTTCTGGAGGTTGTGTAAAGCCTAATGAAGGCAGAATACATGTTGTGGGTAAACTGAAATGGAAACAGATGTCACAACTCACAACACATAAGAGTTCACACTGACGTGTTTTTGAATCATCTAATGAGTAATGACAAAGTACTACAATTATAGCACCCAATTTTGTGTGACTTATAGTCAGAGCCATAATTTAACTATATGTAATATAATATAAAAGATATCTTCGATAAAATAAATAATGTGGATTACATATCTCATAGCACCAAAGGGAACCATGGGCACTTTATATAGCTTTAACCCTGTAATGCATTAAGATAATATATTGAGTTTTATATAAGACACAATTGTTGAGATGTTTTATTTTAAAACTGAAATCCATCATGATTTACAATGGTACACCACTGCCGTGTGTTATGTGTAACTAGGCGATGTGAATAGCAACATTAATACATTACTAAGGTAATATAGGTATACTGACCAATTATGCTTTAAGGTAAAGCCATGCTCCCCTCGCTCATGTGTGGGTGCTGCACTAACCTAGTACAACTATAAGAACTATACTTCACGGTTATTTAGGTGTTAGGTCCTCGAATCCAATATGTAGTATTAGCAATGATGCAAAGAACTCCTACCAGCAGTATCTATGATATTTTGTTCTCATGCCAATCTATATATTCTACTAATCTAACGTACTGGTTAGGTATATTTCTGAAGCGATACAAGTATCCTGCGTGACTAAGGTATCACTGTTACAGGAAGACCGGAAAATATATTAAGCAAATATTTGATCGATAATCCCATTATTCAAATACAGAAGACTCCAAGTTATCCGCTTTACAATGAGGCTACATTGTTTGATGCCTGATTGACACGCACCTCAGTTCTCAACATACGTAAAAGATACTCTAATCGACTATCCTTTTGCACGTATAGGCTCGGCTTAATAATACTAAAAAGTCAGGGATTCGCGCTATATGTGATTTCATATTCACATCAGTTTTTCACAGTTTACAAGTGTTTCAAAATGCTGTTAGCTAAAATAACAGTAATAAACTTAACTGTAACACAATATGAATTGGTACAAAATGACGGATAACTTAATAAATAATGAATGATTTATGGATCTGGAATGAGAAACAAGTTACATACAAGGAGATTCATATACTGATCGGCATCGAACGACGTCGTATTGATGGTATCAAGAGTCGCGAAACGTGACGTGGCATGAGGCGGAGGTAAAAAGGTTAGGACAGGAAAAGGGACAGTTAAGGATAGGATCACATATTAGGTAGTATGAGCCGCTATATTTCAAATAGAGGCTAGGAGCAAGGGAG
This sequence comes from Tanacetum coccineum, assembly GCA_026074375.1. Lineage (NCBI taxonomy): Eukaryota > Viridiplantae > Streptophyta > Magnoliopsida > Asterales > Asteraceae > Tanacetum > Tanacetum coccineum. Next base: position 10,161 of record BQNB010151140.1, read on the forward strand.
CAGATGAAGTTTCCTGTGAATAGAAGCTTGATAACAGATCTCTCGTTCTTTTCACCTTGTCATCTACCGGAACATCATCCACCGCCATTTCAAATTTCTTAAATTTCCGGTGATCGGATTTACGCCGGTGTGAGTGAATTAGCAGTTTTAACGAGAGGTGAACCTGTTTGAAAGGATGGTGTCACAAAATAAGCCCCTACAAGTTTTACTTAATTACTTTTTTAAATGAGTATCACGTGTAAGTGTGATCACCATTCGAAAACCGGACCGGACCGAAACCAAATTTGTCTAAAATACCAGATCGAGGACTGCACCGAAACGGTCTGGTCTGGTTCGGTCTTCGGTTCAATCCGGTCCAATAAGCATAATCGCCGGGTTTTTTTGTAAGACGAACCGGAATAATAAGTAAGGAAAGCATGAAACCGAAGATACGGACTGGAATATGTTCTGTCTGGTTTTCTGGTCGGTTTTTCGATCTGGTCCGATCGACGGTCCAATATTCTTAGCCCCAATCACGTGATGTTGAATTCAACTACACTATATGAAATTTCTAAAAAAAGAGGAAAATATGAAATTCCTTTTTTTCTAACACATGTTTAAAGCATAACCGTGATTCCTTGCGTTTTCCTCCAAAACATCACCTGATGGCGCTACCTCTATATCGGATCTCGTGTTTTTCTGTCCCGCGTCGTCGTTGCCAGCCCAAATGATCTCGTTTTTCCTTTTTTTTTCTTTGTGTATTATATTTGTGTTTTAGTGAAGTTGAGGGATGCACGAAGGCACCAGAATGTGGGGTTATATGAGGGAGGGGCGTTTTTTATGTTGTGGTGGATTTTAGTGTTATGAAAAAAGTGACGAGGCACCAGCGAAACGGTTTAAGGGTACCCAATGCTCTTAGACTCAAACAGTGACTCACATTATGGCCGCAAACTGAGAATATGAGCAAATCTAGTTACTTTAATTATCTAATTATGCTTTTTAGTAGGTGTCAATACGGGGTCGGTATTTCGACCGACTTCGGCGTCGCCGTCGGTCGACACCCGTTCGCGGACTAGTCGGTCGTGGGAAAGTATATGTAACTTTTAGAAGTATGGGAGGAACTATTCGAGGATACGATGCCATCGTCTCGAAATGGAAAATTTTGATTCGTCCAAAAGTTGCTTGTTTCAGTGTCGTTTACGATAGGGTCCGACGGATGGACGAGAACGGGTCTTCTGACCTCGTTTTGTTTCAATAATGATTTAAACAGGATTCAACGGGGTCACGGGACCCATTCACAATAGAGGCGTGTTGGAGAATTTTGAAAAATCATCCAGCTTGGTCAGAAGTTGAAGTGCCAACATACCAACGACGTAATAATTAAGTTTAGATTAATGTAATGTTTTTTTATCTATTTGAATAATTATGTATTGTTTTTTAAAGTAATGTTTTTTTTATGTATTTGAATAATAATGTAATGTTATGTAATGTTTTTTATTATTTATGTAATGTTTTTTATTATTAATGAAATAAAAATTTGAAGTTAAAAAAATTGAAAATGAAAAAAAATGAAGGTCGCCTCATAGTGGCAAAAGGTCGCTTGTAGGTTGTCGGAGAGAGAAAGTTGATGTGACGCTGAAAAGTACATGTCAGGACCTAGAACGATAGTGGGCAACCTTAGAAGAACATCCATGAACCACTAAAAATAGACTTCAAGCCGTTTGTCTATCTCCACACTCGTAGTTCGTTATCCCATTATTGGTGCAAATAGCTAGAATAA
>BQNB010151141.1:0-10168 GCA_026074375.1 Tanacetum coccineum
TATACTAACTTGTAGATATGTATAGTATTAAAATGGTGTTGAGACAATGACATTATAGTAGGATTTTAAAATTCTGATTTAATTTTACGATCTCGGTTCTACAAATACGAAAACAATCATGAATATTATATCGATCTTGAAAACCTTGATTTATACCTATATCTATAATCTATAACTATGTATAATGCATTTAGAATGCTTCTAAATTAAAACCTTAGTTTTTTAAGTTTATACATCTTAATATGTTTAGTCATTAATGCAGTTAAAATTTACACTAATTGCATCATAATGTACACTTATAGCATATAAAATTACACTATAAAAAATGAATATTTTAAATTTACAATAATACAAATTTGTTGTAGTAGTATATTAATATTTTTTTTCAAGTTCAAATAAATATGTTTGTGAAAACCTATATTTGTATTAATACTAGACGAGTACCCGTGCGTAGCACCGGACATTCCTAGCAGCAGATAATTAACGATATTCGATATTGTGTGAAGTGTTTCGTGTAACGTTAAACCTTCGAAATATATAACAAAAAACAGTGTTTTAAAACCCGGGTTGGCCCGGGCGGTTGAACCGGTTGGACCGTGAACCGGTCGAGTGACCGGAAGCCGGTTTTGGCCGAAAAACCCGGTTGAACCGCCAGTTAAACCGGTTGAATCGTGACCCGATGACTCGACCGGGTTAATTAAAAAACCGGTTTTTAAAACATTGCAAAAAACCCTCAAAACTTGCCAAATCATATAGATCTATTAAAATATAAAACAATACCTCAAAAAATTTTAGCTACGGTGGGCCAGCGGTGGTGGGGCGGCAGCTGGCGGTGGTGGGCGGCAGCCAGTGGTGGTTACAGAGAAACTGATTTTTGGTTTAGAGAGAGAGGGGAGTGTAGTGTTGTGTGTGTTTTTAGAGAGATAGTGAATTGTATAAATGAGATGTGTGTCTTTTGTGCTTTAATAAAGATTTTCAACTTTGTTGCCTAAATAAAGATTTTCAACTTTTTAACAATTAGCCAAATCATTTCATTGTGACAACCATTCAATATTCAACCTTCCCTAATTGCAATTTTCAGACATTTAATTTTCAACATTTTCTAAGATAGTTACTTTTTAACTTTCAACTTTTTAAGTTTCAAGAAAATCCCAAATCTCCTTTATAAAGAGTATATATATAGATATCTTATGGGGATTTAAAGTTTAAACATACATTTACTGTTTCAGAACAATCAAATTAGTAAATCGTCAATTAGCAGTGACTATCGTTACATATCGCTTGAACATCAACGTACGACGAAAGTTATATATTTGAAATTGATGTAACTTTGCACAATATTATATAAATGGAAGAAGTGACACTCTTTATCTCGAAATTTCAAGATTACCATAAATACAGATTACATCTTTTAACGAAGATTCTACAAATCCGTTAAGCATAAAGCAAGAAGTGTCATATAGTGATTGAAATACAATGGTCAACATTAATGTGCTCTAAATAAACAAAAAATTAGAAGAGACCCAGCATTAGGCTTTTTTAATACAAGGATAATCAGTATTCCTTTTTAATACATAGGATAGATCAGTATTGGATTCACATGTATATTTTATATCTTGAAACATTTTAACAAATAAAATAGTACAAGCCTAGAGGAGTAGAGTCTAGGCATCAAAGAATATAGCTTTTATAAAAGATAAAGGCATGTTGGGTTGGCACACCACCAAAACAAGATTCACACACCATCAAATTTTTTTTATTTCTTTTTAGTTTTTTTTAATTTTTTTAATTTTGTTTTTATTATAAAACTGCAAAATAAAATAAAACGTAACAGAAATTATAAAGTTTGATAAGTCAAAAGAATTAAAACACAAAAAACACAGAGCAAAATACCTTTATTTCTTTTTAGTTTTTTTTAATTTTTTTAATTTTGTTTTTATTATAAAACTGCAAAATAAAATAAAACGTAACAGAAATTATAAAGTTTGATAAGTCAAAAGAATTAAAACACAAAAAACACAAAGCAAAATACCATAAAAACTGTCTTTGTTCTGTTAATAAAATGAGTAAAACTGTCGAAAAAAAATATGAAACAGAAACCATAAAGTCAAAATAGTAGAAAACAAAATATACAGAACAAAAAAACACTGAACACTGTCTTGTCCTGCCAATAAGTAATGTGGGTGGTGTGTAGATGGTGTCTAAACCACATGACCCAAGATAAAATATGTTATATGGACGGACATTTAACGAGGGCATGTTACTAAAATGAACCGCTTATCTTTATTTTATCAAATAAACGAACTTGTAACGCGTAAAGCGTGCACGCTTTCGTTAGATGAACGATGATGGGGTGTAATTTCATACAATTTTTAGAAGTCATTCAGCCCTTTAAATCATATAAATATGTCTCATTATTTCATTCAATAACTACTTTTAGCGTTTTAGGTACGTGAAAAACAAATGGAAGAATACACGTGACTTGGGCTCTATTTGATGAAGAAAATAGATAAGAGTCAGGATCGTGACCAACATCCTAACACCTTCAGTGGAAGTGCCCCGAAAGCGCCAAAATAAATAGCACTTTGACGATATATATTTCTACAACGACCTAGGTGACAACGACCTAGGTGACAACGACAGACACTCCAAGTGACAAAGTCACGACCCTTAACCCGACGACGTCAAGGTATGGCGGTGGAGAAAAACCCTGAAGATCGACAGCAAGTTGACGGCGTCACATGCATAACCTGGCGTTGTCGGAACTTATTTCCTATATATACTTTTGCATAGTTCTCATATTTCGTGTGGAACTTGTGTGGAACCCTAAGAGTTGAACACTGGATGATTTTCAAAGCTTTTTATGCTCTTTTTACCCCAAGACTTCTCATGTATCATTAAGTTAAGTATTTATATCATCAATCATTCAATTATGATTCATTCTTATTGTTTGATTATGTGTTTATCTTTTCTCTATTTTAACATGTTAGGCTAAACTTGACAATGTTTGCTTAGGATTGTATGAAACATAGATGTAATACTTGATCTATTGTTTCTTGATAATGGTGTGTGCGTTAGGTAGTTGTTATTAGATGATATGTCAAGGTCCAAGCCTAATCAAACGCTTATTGTCTGTTAGGGTTTAGGGTTTATGTTAGCTTATTATCAAAGCTATGTTCTATTATAAATAGACATGCTTTGTTATCTAATTCATGAGAATTCAATCAATATTAATTTCCATTATCTTTCACGGTATCCGAGCTTTAGGTTAGATCCACAAATAAATTTTGCTATCCTCCGGTCATCGGTTGCTTGCTGATGATCCGGAGGGATCCCGGTTATTTTCGCTTTATTGTTTTTTTTCAATTAGGATTTTGTTTTTTTTGTTTTCAATGCATAAACTCTATCACACAAGACCATGCTGTAAAAAATATGTTGATTTGCCATCAAACAACTATATTTTTTCTTCATCATCAAATTTTTTTCATTGTCGAAGATCATTGTCATTAACAACAAAGTTGACCACCAAATTACCGCTCCATCCAAAAGGCAAAGCAAGCTATGACGTAAAAAAAATAGCAATCGTCATAAAAATGTAGGATTCTATGAATCAATATACAATTATGTCGCCAAATATAAGCCCATCTTCGTGCAAATGAACAACACAGAATAGAAGAAAAAAAGAGAAGAAGAAGGTGATTTCAACTATCTATCCAGCTAGTACGTCCGGAAACCTCCCGTTCAAACTGCATGGGAGTGTTAGATGATATGTCAAGGCCCAAGCCTAATCAAAGGCTTATGGTCTACTTCGTACCATAGCTAGACGTCAACTAAAACATAACTAATTAATCCTATGTCTTAGTTAATTGATTAGGCGAGTATGTATTGTGTATGTTAGTTATTGGGTGAGTTTGGCATTCCGATAGGCGTCCTTCACTTAGGCTTTCGCATAGACGTGAGATTGACCAACTCACAATTGAATATAGGATGTGGAATCGTAGAGGGAGGGTGAATACGTTCCTATCAAAATCCTTAAATCTTTTGTATCAAACAACCAATCAAGTATTACATAATATGATGAGTGTCTCTAATAGATCTACAACAATAAAGATACTAGAGAGCATAAAACAAATCATATCATCACAACACAATATATAACAAAAACATAGATGCAATGCAAATATAAATATAAAGCGATAAAAGCAAATATAATGTAAAGCGATAAAAGAAAATATAATGTAAAGCGATAAGTAAAAGAAAGAGCAAACCGGACACGATGATTTATAGTGGTTCGGCTATGAAGCTCCTCTTCTCCCTACTCCACTCCTCGAGTACCCAAATCGAGAGTTACTTCACTAGATCAACAAGCTCCTTTTTGGCGGAGAAAACCGTACAACGTTGCTTACACTTTATCTGGTACTAAGCTAAATACCAAGTCTTACTTTGAGGTAGAATCAACCTAATGTCGCTTACACCTTTTCCGGTACAAAGCTAAATACCGAGTCTTTCTTCGGGTACAACCAAATCTGCTATGTTTTATGGCCCAACATAACAAACCTTGTGTTTTATGGCCTAAACACAAAAACCAACTAAGATCTAGTTTGTTGTATAATGAATGATACATAAAGGTGTATAATGATGATCCAATACATAAGTATCAATTGGATGTAAAAGCCTAATCTAAACATCAAGATGACTAAGCATGATGTTGTTGATGAAGATTGTAACACCCCCAAAATGGGTCGCAACGGAATAAGGGTCAGAGAGTGTTACTTCATAGATCAACAACACAAGATATGAGAACGACCTCTATATGAGTCGTTTAAAATTGATATATTGGATTAAATAAACGTGTTTGGTACAATAGCCCGAAGCTTAAATTGTTCATCATGTACAAGTAAACAGTTGAATAACATAACAGCTATTTACCAAAAATGTAATGCACCCAAATCTTTATAGTAATGACTCCAAAATGGTGACCACCAATGTATCCTTGTTTCTCGTACCTTATTGACCTGAGAAAAAACATGCTTTAAAACGTCAACATAAAGTTGGTGAATTCACAGGTTTAATAAATGTATAAAGTAGGACCGCAAGATTTCTAAAATTGTGATAAGTAACGAATACAATATCATAAAAGTAATTACGAAGTGCGCTAAGCTCATGACACCGAAGCTCGACAATCTATGTATGCAAATTAATGCTACTACTGTGCCGTGTAGTGTTAAACCCGCAACATCCATAATGTTCTGACATGTATAATTGTGTTTCAAGACTCCAAAATAGTGAGAGCTACTCCCCGTATGGGGATGTCAATCCTAAATAGACTAAATTCATAACATTCAGCGCTCGCTAACTAGCAATTGACAGTTCATGATAGTGGGCATAGTGGGTTTAGCTACTTAGGCCAACTCGTAATTTGTTTAAAAGAGTACTTGCGTCCAAACGTAAAACGATGCATGTTTCTCACCCCAAAGTTGTAAAATAATATAATTGTATAAAACCGGGGCTATGAACTCACTGTAAGTGAATGATTTGATTATTTAAAACAAAATATAGTGTATGTCTCGGCAATTCCCGAATGCAACCTAATTAATTATAGGCTGATGAGTATAATGTATTATATATAAATAAAGCATCAATGTTATATAGTACACCACACCATAGTTTTTTGTTAAATCTTTAAAAGTTAAATTAATAATTAACCCGTACTTTGTTAAATAAAAGTATATGTACTTGTACCCGTAAGAAAAATGTTATTTTTATTTACCAAATTGTATAATTTGTAAAAATTATAAGATTTAATATTATTTATTGGTTATATAATGAAATTTAATATTAATTTTAATTGTTTTATTAATAATTGTATTTATAGTAAAATAATTGGACACAAGGTTTATAAACTTCATATCTTTATCGTTTTAACTCCGTTTTATACGTTTCTTATGTCCACGACTTTTTATTTAGAAAATCAATCAAAATATAATATTTATAAAGATAAAACCTCTGATTTACTGTTCATAACAGTTCATAAAAACTGTTTTTATGTAATTAATTATATATAACTTATAAAATACATAACTTGTTCATTTTAATTCCGTTTCTCGAGTTTCTTATGTCTTTAGATTCGTTATGAAGAGTACTATGTTTATAAAATATCTATTTTTATAGATCAGATCTGAAGACAAGATAGTTTTTTATATAAAATAACTTTTATAAAATTACTTTTATACGATTAATTAACGTAAACTCGTAAATGTCATATCTTCTTCGTTATAAATCCGTTTTTTAAGTTCTTTACATGCTTATGATCATTGTGATGAGTACTAATTTAATAAAATATAAAATGTATAGGTTTAGTGTCGAATTCAAACAGTAGGTATTAAAAATTAATTAGGGTTTATGATTAATAAAACAAGTTTTATAAGTACTTTTATTTAGGAACTTTGCACCATTCTTTTACCAAGTCTTGTACCATATATCTTACATATATTAAGTCCTCTAAAATTACATAACACTTGTCCAAGTAAAATCCATGTTCTTGTGATCTTTTACACATCAACTTGTAATTAAACCTTCAACACCATTTAATTTGTAATTCATTCTTATAAATTATTTAACACTTATACTAAGTATGTACCTTTATTTTGAACATTAATTCACCATATACACATTTAAATTCGAATTACATAAGCTTCAAAATACTTCATATATCACAAAAATGAATCTAGGTGGTGTTTAACATATATAACAAGTATGTACACATAAGATAATGAATGAATGAAAATGGAATACTTTAAATAGACCTTATGTAAGATGAGTAGAATGATGAACACAAGATAGAAACCCTAACCAAGCTTCCAAATTCAAAACCTAATCAAGAAAACCCTAAATATGTTTTCTTGATTAATCATTGTTAAACCCAAATCCAAGCTTCCAATACACTTGTATCACCTTAGATATGCTTATTAATAATGCAGAAACTTGTATCTTTGCTAGAAATCAAACTATAACAACCCTAATTGGTGAAATGTGAGTTGTGGGTTAAGGTTGAAATGGGAGAGAAATATGTGAAGTTTACTTGTAAATGGAGAGAGTGTATGTTTATTATACTTAGGACTTGCTATTTATAGCAAAGAGTATTAGAATACCACATCAATAAACCATGAACTAGGAAGAGTGGTAATGGTACATGGTGTAAGAGAAAAGGACCAAGATTAGACAATTACTAGAAAAATGGGATGTGTAAGTGTACTTGTGTTGTTTAAACATGTGCTTATTATTTTGGAAGTAAAATTTTGAATTTGGTTTGTGTGTTTCTTATTAAATCCGGCCCACATGGTTTATCAAGTGATTAATTAATTAAATTTTGGGCATTGGGTATAAAAGTGGGTATTTGTTTGAGTATAGATGGGTATTGGTGCTTCCGGGTATGCCTAAATGTAATTTATTGCGAAACGTAAGCGTTTTACGTAACCAATAAAAATAAATTATAAAAAGTTATAAATTATACTCTTAATAATCATATAACACTTGCTTGATGTAAATTTTTATTTGTTTGGTGTCCGTTTACGTCAAATGATGATTTTTAGTTTACGCGATTTAACTATACGATAATAATTAAAAGCAACCGCGCAAAACTCTAAAAATAAATAATGGAATAATTGAAGTCGTAAATGACCTGAAAATGCGAAATGTTACAGTCTCCACCCGTTAGAAGAGCCTTGTCCCCAAGGCTCAAGTCGCAACACTTGACGAAGGTACGGGTTTAGTGAAAAGATACGGATACTTCTTTTGAAATTGTTCTTCGCGTTCCCATGTGAACTCAGGACCTCTCATCGGCGTAATGATTGCAGACTTAGTAAGTCGGTTAACAATCACCCAAATGGTGTCATAACCTTGCGACGACTTAGGAAGCTTTTGTGACAAAATCCATTGTGATGTTATCCCACTCCCATTGGGGTATCTCGGGTTGTATCAACAAACCCGATGGCCTTTGGTGTTCGGCCTTGACCCTAGCACATGTCAAACATTTGCTAACATAGGTGGCGATGTCGGCTTTCATATTGGGCCACCAATATAGCTTTTTCATGTCTTGGTACATCTTGTCAGAACCCGGATGGATGGAGTATTTTGATTTGTGGGACTCGTGCATGATCACAGTCCTTAAGTCACCATAACCTGGCAACCAACTCCTGCCGTTTAAGCATAGGGTTCCGTCGGTGCGGGGTTCTAACTTTTCCTTTGGTATATCCTTCCTGATCATACCTCCTACATCTTTGTTCTTAAGATTCTCTGGTTTCTGTGCTTCGGTCTGAGCATTCAAGATTTGTTTGGGAAGATCCAAACCAATAGTCATCACTAAGACTCGGACTCTTAATGGTTTAATTCGCTCTTTCCTGCTCAAAGCATCAGCAACAACATTCGCTTTTCTCGGGTGATAACGAATCTCACAATCGTAATCACTGAGCAACTCTAACCAACAACGTTGCCTCATATTCAACTCCTTTTGGTCAAGTATGTGTTGTAGACTCTTATGATCTGTGAACACCGTACACTTGGTCCCATACAAGTAGTGCCTCTAAATCTTTAGAGCAATCACCACTGCACCAAGTTCCAAATCATGAGTAGTATAATTCTTCTCATGAATCTTCCACTGTCGTGATGCGTAAGCAATCACCTTCTCGTTTTGCATCAATACCGCACCCAATCCTTTATGTGACGCATCGCAATAAACAATGAAGTTCTCAGCTCCTTGAGGGAGAGCTAGGATAGGTGCGCTACATAACTTATTTTTTTCAATGTCTGGAAAGCTGCTTCTTGCTTGTCACCCCATTCAAAGGCGACTTTCTCCTGAGTGAGTTTGGTCATTGGCTTAGCGATTTTTGAAAATCTTTCAATGAATCTTCGGTAGTATCCAGCAAGACCTAAAGATTGACGTATCTTCGTTAGAGTCTTAGAAGATGCCCAATCTTTTATGGATTCGATCTTGGCGGGATCCACGTGAATGCCTTGACTATCAATCACGTGGCCGAGAAATTATACCTTGGGAATCCAAAATTTACATTTAGAGAATTTAGCATACGATTCTTCTTTCTTAAGTAATTCCAGGATTTCCTTAAGATGTTCTTTATGTTCTTTCTTATTCTTTGAATAAATTAATATCGTCAATAAAGACAATCACAAACTTATCTAAATATGGTTTGCACACCCGATTCAAGAGATACATAAATGCAGCAGGTGCGTTAGTCAAACCAAACGACATAACTTGAAATTCATAATGTCCATATCGAGTTTTGAACATGATCTTCGAAATGTCTTCTTCCCAAACCTTTAGTTGTTACTAACCCGATCTCAGGTCGATCTCCGAGTAGACACTCAATTCTCGTATACACCACCCAAGATTTTTCATCCTCGATATTTTCCTCCTTAGTTGTCTCAACTTAATCGTTCAAGTTTCAAATTTATTGTGATGATTAAGGTTTAAAACCTAATGGTCTTATCCATTTCTTTCGACTTAAAGCGTTAGTTATAACATTCTCCTCTCTAGGGTGATAACGGACTTCATACCTATGATGGCCTTACAAAGACTAAGTTCCATGACATTTTGTCAATGTTGAATGGGCGATTCAGTAAATTCTCTAATAGCGAGCAATTTGATGGCGAATTGTCCTAGGGAAACTAATGATGCATCTTGGCTTTTTGAGACAGGATTTAGTGTAAGATATTGTCGACTTTCAACATTGAGATGGCGTAAGGGTCTTCTTAGTTGCTATTATTACTAACTTAGTTTCTTGTGTCAAACACGTTTATATGAATACGTACAAAAAACTTGATATAAATAGGAAATTAGTTGCTAACAAAAGTTTTATGGTGACTATTCTTAGCATGGCATGGTCCTTCCTGAATTATACATAGGTGATCAGGCTATGTATATTTGAGGGCTAACTATGCGATGCTCATTTTCATCAAAATTATGTTATGCATAAATAAGTATCAAAGAGTTTTATAAGATGCCAAAATAATTCACAAGGTGGATGTATGGTTGTTGATAGAATGAAAATAAAATGGTTTGCGAGAAATCGTATGATGGTTTTCAAGACGATAGCAGAACGACTTATGAGTTGGTAATAAAATAATTTATGTGATGAGAAATGGTTTCATAAGG
>BQNB010151142.1:0-15938 GCA_026074375.1 Tanacetum coccineum
TTTTATTCATACACCTCATCCGTTATTTCTTCCTCCTCGTCATTAACATTTACAGGTATGACAACATTAGTAATTTCTACCTCTTCCTCATTAGTGATCTCCACCTCTAGACTTTCCTTATCACTCCTGGGCTCTAGCCTAGTGCCGAGAATATTTGGTTCATTATTCCTAGGGGGTAAACTATCATCAATAACATTCTCTACCACTGGAGCTGGTGGAGTTAGACATGTAGATCTCCTTTCGGGAAGACGAAAACGAATCACAGTAGACCGTTTTGGAGCACTTGACTCTGTTGCATCCATTTTAGGGTTAGGTGACCTAGGTGTCCTATGCGTTCCTTGGGTAGACCTCCGCATACATCCTATAATGCTCCGTGTGCTTCATCTCTTCAGTGAGCATCCAATCTGGAGTTTGCATGCCAACTTTATCTTTGTATCTCCCTGAATTAAAGGTATTTTTCATTATGTCATCATCTTGTAGATTATGATACATGTCTCGAGCACGTCTTGAAATGTCAGGAAAACAAGTCATGTAATGACTAATGATGATCTTTGTAAATCTTGGATAATCCACATGAATGTTATTGACAAAGCAATACATCATTTGCATTATCTGCAACGGCGGTTGATCCCATCCAGTGACACGTGTTGTCAAGCATTTGGAGAATATCTTGATGATGAGAAGTCGAGGTAACATTTAGGGTTATGAACAAACATCTTACCTTGGTACAGTCTTTTATTTGGTGGTGACACGAATGAATTATGATTGTTGTCAGCTGCTTGTGGAAGATGAAAGATTGTTCTAAAGTCATCTAGTGTAAGATTAAGTTCTTTCTTGTCCAGCATAAACTTGAGCCTATACTTTAATTTGTCTTCCTTTAAAGTATTCCAGAACTGTGCCATACAAATCCATGGTATGGATGAAGAAGTTGCAATGTTGAATCGTAATGGATGATTCTTGATGATGTTCGTCAGACTTTTGCTTTCCGGTGGACATTGCATATGATCAAGATCAACCTTTTTGTTAGCATCCATAAGATCATATCTTTTGTTTGGAGGACACGGTTCATCTGGATGAACATCAGATGCATGTTGTTGTTGTGCCATGATGATTACTGAATGAATACAATTGAGATATTAGATAACAAGCAATTCATTTAACATTTTTGTCTTTTTCCTCTATGTCTGTTTTATATGTTCTGGCAATTCTTTTTGAACATATTTTTGATAAGTTTATTTCCCATGTGCTCGTTCTTGCTTTTTCTAGCACATGCCATACGCTTTATTCTTTTGATTTACCATTTTTATGTTCTGGCGATTCTTTTTCGAACACACTTTTGATTTTCTTTTTCGCGTATGGATTTTGCTCTCTCTTTCTGTTTTTAGAATATCCTCACCGGAAATTCTTTGTGACATGATACTCTTTCAAGAATGATGAAGATTTCTCTTTTGATTTTAATCAAGACTCTTTTATGAAAAATTAAAGAGAAATCATTCAACTTCTTAAAATTGTTTTGTGAAAGAGTATCATTTTGACACGATAACAGATTTTGAGAACTTTTTCTAGAAATCTTTTAACAAAAACTTTCTTTATAATGATAACATAGAATCAGGTAATCTCAAACCCACAACTGAATGGATACTAAGTCACTGACTCCTCATTATGTTCATTGCAAAAAATGGCTGAAGCCGGACATGACATAGTCCACTTAAACAATTGAGATTTGGATTAACAGATTCAAGTTATAAAAACTTTTGCTTTCACTTTTTGTCATGAATCCTAAACAATGAAGATAAACATATCTAATTCAATAATTGAATGGACACTAAGTCACTCACTCCTCATTCTGTTCATTGCAGAAAACGGCCTAAACAGGACATGACTTAGTCCACTTAAATAATTACGAATAGATACATATGACCCATAGCTCAGAATTCATAGAAACTTGATTTCTTTTTCAAAATTATTCACCACACTTGAGAAACTGATCTTATTATTCCATAGACATTTAATCATTAAACATCATAAGCATGAATCATCAACATTATTTCTTTCTCAAAACACCTTCATGTTTCCACAAACATACTTTCACTGAATTTTGACTTTTTAGTATTACTGAGTTTGACTTTTTGACCTTTCCGAGTTTGACTTTTTGACTATTACTGAGTTTCACAAACAATGATTCTTTTTGACATATGAAAAATCAAACTCAATCCATTGTATTATATTATCATTTTTGGATTACCACCTAAAGTCAATTGATTAAACTCGATAAACATCAAAATCGGTAAACATCATTGATCCCGTCAATAGTATAGTAACTATTTTCCGTCGGGTTTTAGAAGATCGCTTTTAACCAAAGCAATTATCAAAAACCTCCCAGGTCGTTTCCTCAGCGAGAAGTAAATGGAAATCTACGTTCAAGTTGTAAATCGAGCTTGATTATCACTTAAGTTTTTGGGTTTGGTTTTCTAAATCTACTAAAAGAAAAAACATATAAAAGGGAAACTAAACTTTTGGATTTAAACTATTTTTAAACTAATATTAATTTTAAGATGGGTAAAAGCCATAGAATTAATGAACTCAAAAAGATTGGAATGAATTTCTTCTCAAACTCGGTAAATAGATTCGGTAATTGAAAAAATGAAACTCGACAATGACATCCCCTTTTTATAACCCCCAAAAATATTTTTGAAAATTGACACTTTTAGCCCCTGTACTTCTATTTTTCGATTCTGACCATGTTTCTTTGAAATTTGTTTATGAATTTTCACAAACTCCCCCTTGAATAATGAATCTTTTTCAAAAACTCCTCCTTGAAATGAAATTATGTAAAGTACTTAGTCCGAAAATGAAGATGCTTAAATAAAAACTCCCCCTTGAAACTATAACATTTTCCAAATGTAGTATTTGTGAGAGATCATGGTTTTTATTTTATTTCAAAAAGATGTATGTGAATGGAAAATTTTAAGAACTCCCCCTTAGATCATGATTCCTTATTTTCAATTTGAAAGCTTTTTATAAAAACTTGGAATCATGAAACTAAGCATGTGATCTTTTAATTGTTTTTAATATGAAAAATATGTCAAATCTTTTTGGAATTTTGGAATTTTTATTTTTTTTTGTTTTGAAAAATTAAATACTTGTTATTTATTATGAGCTTTTCAAAAGATAACTTAGTCAGGCTTTCCAACAGTAATTGGAAGTCACATACATCTCATACCAATTCGATAACTAAATACTCAACGTTCTTTTGGAACACCTTAGTAAAAAAGATCCGCCAAGTTGGTATTTACTGTCCGACAAAGTAAATTACCACAGTACCTTCTCACCATGTTACTTTAATAAAATGATACCGTAGTTCCAATTGTGCTCGTCTTAGAATGTTGGACGGATTGTATGAAATAGCAATAGGCACACTGGAGTCACAGACTATCGGAATCCGATTGAACTTATATCCATAGCCACGAGTTGAGTACGCTTCAAAATAACCTGTCCATAGCATGCAGACAAGGAAACATATTCTCTTCAGCATTGACAACACAGCACTAATCTTGTTTCTTTGAAACTCCCAACTCATCAACTTTCCACCTAGAAATTGCAATCCTCCTGATGTACTCTTACAATCATCTTTACATCCTGCATGGTTCGCATCTGAATAGGCAATTAGTTCAAATCCGGAATCCTTCAAATACCATAGGCCCATGTTATAGGACTGTCTCAGGTATCGAAAGATCCATTTAACCTCTTTGAGATGTTTGACCATAGGACATGCTTGGTATTGAGCACATACAAAAGTAGCAAAAGCAATGTCTGGTCGACTGGCTGTTAGGTACATAAGCCCTCCTATCATACGACGATAATTCGTTTGATCAGTAAGAGTGCCTTGTAAATCATCATCCAGCCTCTCAGTTGCCATA
Organism: Tanacetum coccineum; assembly: GCA_026074375.1. Classification (NCBI taxonomy): domain Eukaryota; kingdom Viridiplantae; phylum Streptophyta; class Magnoliopsida; order Asterales; family Asteraceae; genus Tanacetum; species Tanacetum coccineum. The sequence goes on from BQNB010151142.1 coordinate 3,921, forward strand.
TGTGTACTCATGGAAACACATTCATCTAGACTATGTTTCTTTAGCAACTCTATTGCATATTGTGACTGACTTATGAATATGCCATGGGGAGATTGATGAACTTGAAGTCCAAGAAAGAACTTTAGTTCACCCATCATTGACATTTCAAAATTATTTTTCATTAAGTTTGCAAAACATTTTGAAAAATCTGGATTTGTTAAACCAAAAATAATGTCATCAACATATACTTGTACAAGTAATATGTCTTCCCCGTGACGTCGTGTAAACAAAGTTGGGTCAATTATACCTTTAGTGAACCCATGTTCAATTAGGAAAGAAGACAATTTGTCATACCATGCACAAGGTGCTTGCTTAAGACCGTATAGAGCTTTTTTCAACCTGTAGACGTGATCTGGAAATTCTGGATCAATAAACCTATAGAATACTAGTAATCTATGATATTATGCAAGAACTAGAGAGATAAGTGGGTTAGAAAGTTTCATAAGAGAGAAAGTAATATAATAGATAATAATAATATTATGTGTGTGAAATGAGAAATGAAACGCATGGAGAGGTGTTTATATACTTACAATGAACAAGTGGGCTTGGGCTTGCATGGGTTTATCCATGGGCCTTTGCTAACTACCTATGTAAGTTTCCAAATATTGCTATACGAGCTATCTACCAATATCTATGAAGTGACCAAGACTTTTCTAGGAATTTCGTATTCCTAACAATCTCCCCCTAAGAGAGGTCACTTCATGTTACAAAAACTTAAACCTAGCATACTATGAAGGTCTTCGTTCTTGTGCTCGCAGACTTCTTTTTACTTTTCATTTTCTTGTGAATATGGCGTAGTGATCATTGACTTTAGGCTTGAGCTTGTTCCTTTTGCTTGATTTGTAAGTGAATATGTGATCTTGAGCATCTTGAGACCATCAACCAAGCATAATCTCTTTTCGCCTTCTTGTAAACTTTGCCATCTTGTGAACTTGTGACTTTTGGACCGACATGCTCATACCTTTCTTGATTTGTCGACTTGAAAAGCTTTAATGCTGCATCTTTCTTGAAATTCTTTAACTTTAACACTTCGTCACTTCGAGAAAGACGTTCGGTATCAGAGTGACTGAAACTTCTTTGAAATTCTTTGACTTTAATACTTCATCACTTCAAGAAAGACGTACGTATCAGAGTAGCAGAAGTCTTGAAACATGTACTTAAGCTTTCATGATGTCTTTATGTTTGTCGGTCGGGTATGAGCATGTGGCTATGAATCTTGTGAATCAGCTGAAATCAGGTACCTTCACCTCTATCTTTAAGTATCCTGCATTAAAACAGTTAGCAATAAAGCAGAGGGACGAATATGGCTTTGTCATTCGCCCGTGTTTGGTTGGAGTAACCTTCGAATCCGTGAGGATCGACTTGTGATCAGGTAGATTCAATTTAAGAAAAATCTCCTTGACATGATTTCTAACTGAAGTATCGAATCTTTCTAACACATGTGTATCAGATTCATCAAACTCAGCATGTTCTAATTATCGGAACGTCTCAAAGCAGACAGCACGATAAGAGTGAACCAGCGAGTTACTATCTCACCGATTGAATAGAAAAATCGATTTGAAAATCAATCGACGTGTCACTTGCTAAAGTGGTTTTGTGACACATCGATAGTGTTAATCATTTCAAAAATTCATCAATCATCGATCCATAACCTGGAACAAGTTTGATTCATATAGAATCGCACCATTGTTGCTTTCTAGTTGTCACAAATTTTATTCATAAGAATCGCACAAGTCACCTACCATGAGCTTGTTTGATGTTGGCTCAAGCAGGATTTCTATCTTCATTGTGAATGATATCACTTGGATGTTCTGGAAAAATCACAAGGATAATGCGTAGGACTCTTAATATATATCTTGTTATTCAGGTTGTGTGACTTAGCAAGCATAATTTGACAAGTGTCCTAATGAGATTTATGAATGATCACTTTTGGCTCTAGACTCAATAGTGCATTTTAATTTTAGTGATCGAAGGTTGGAGCAGACTGCCACCTTTGTTTTTTGTTGGTTTTTTTTTTTTGTTGTTGTGTTTTTTGGGTTTTTTATTTTTTTTTTTTGTTTTGTTTTTTTTGGGGGGGGGGGGGGGTTTGTTTGTTTGTGTGTTGGGTTTGTTTGGGGTTTTTTTTTTTGTGGTGGGTTTGGGGTTTTTGTTTTGGGTGGGGTGTGTTTGTAGTTTTTTTTTTTTTTTTGGGGGGTGGGGTGTTTGGGTTGTTTTTTGGTTTTTTTTTTTTGGGGGGTTTTTGGGTTTTTTTTTTATGTTTTTTTTTGGGTATTTTTTGGTGTTGGGTTTTTGTGGTTTTTTTTTTTTTGTGTTGTGTGTGTGTGGTTGGGGGTTTTTTATTTTTGTGTTTGGGGTTTTGGTTTTGTTTGTTTGTTTGATATTTTGTTTTTTTATTTTTTTTTTTTTTTTTTTTTGGGGGTGATTTTTTTTTTTTTTTTTTTTTTTATGGTTTTTTTGGTTGGGATTTTTTGTTTTTATTTTTTTTTTTTTATTTTTGTTTGGTTTTTTTTGTAGTAGGATATTAAAGTGACTGTGAAAATCAAAAGATTCAAAAAAAAAAAATAACTAATTGTTAGTACTGATTATAATTATCAGTACTATCTCTCTGCATTACAACATTGTTAGTAGTGCCATTAGAGTTAGACCGTTAGAGTAAGTTAGTACAGGCTATCACTTAGACGATAGTACTCGCTTAAGTGATATGCATAGATTAATTAAGGAATAGATATGCCATGATCAATTAAACGCGTTTTGTAAGCCTATTAGTTTCCTTGGTGTATGAAAAGGATCCCTACGGACAAGTAGCTAGAAATACAATTAAAATCCAAGTTTCACAAATGATTCATAGTTAGTAAACGGTAATGTCGGGTTCCTGCAGATTAATAGTATCAAAGTTCTGTTTTATCAATTTTTATTCTTACAAATAAGTTCGTTTCCCATAACTTAGTAATGTTTATATTCATTGTTCCTTGTAGTTTAGTTTGGATCTATCCAGATTAGCTACCACCCTAACAGTGCTAAGAAAGATCTATAATTGGCGATCAACAGTGGTATCTAGACTGTTGAAAACTCCGAGTAAGAAATCAAAACCATCTATGAACTAAAACTTTTTACCTTTCAGATCTATTCAATGGAAAGAGAAGATGAATTTCATGATGATAATCCACCACCACCACCACCAATTACACCTACACAACAAGCCCCTCACACTCTGTCAACTATTAAACTCCCTATTCTGAAGAAAGGTGAGTATGACATATGGGCCATGAAAATAGAACATTACTTGGGGCATACAGATTAATCCTATTCTGGGAAATCATACAAAAGGGAAATGGTCCAGTACAAGTCTCAACATACACAAATGGACAAATAAAGGTTTTACCTCCTAAAACCGCTGAAGTAGTAGATTTAGGCTAGAGAAAAGAAAGAAAAGCAAGAAACCACCAACCTTACTTTATGGCTATAACAGAAGAACCATATTAGCAAGTTTCCACAAAATGACTAATGCTAAAGAAGGTGGAAGCTATCAAATCCGATTTGTGGTAAGCTTAATCTAAGAAGATGCAGAAATACATTCTCAAGCAATAATTTGAAAGCTTTTCTGTATCAAACTCAGAAGGATTGCACAAAGGTTATGATAGGTTTCAGAGTCTTCTGAGTCAACTTGAGATTCATGGTGTAGGTGTCTCCACTGAAGATGCCAATCAGAAGTTTCTTAGGTCTTTACCTGCTTCCTGGTCCTAAGTATCCTTGATTATGAGGACCAAGCTAGGAGTAGATACTCTTAGCTTCGATGATCTCTATAACAATCTTAGAGTCTTTGAGTCTGATAATAATAGCGCTACTGGCATCATCTTCTAGCACACATAATGTAGCATTTGTTTCTTCTGAAAGCACTAACAGTACTAATGATGTTAGTACTGTTTATGGTGTTTCTACTTCTTCTGGCTATAACTCACAAAAGGAAGGCTCTTCATCATACACTGATAAACTCAAGTACTCTTTCTTTGCTAATCAATCAAGTGGTCTACAATTGGATCATGAAGATCTTAAACAGGTTGATGAGTTTGATTTAGAAGAGATGGACTTGAAATGGCAAGTGGCCATGATTTCCATGAGATTGAAGAAGTTTTACAAGAAGACAGGGAGAAGGCTGCAGTTTGATGCCAAGGAACCAGTTGGCTTTGACAAGACCAAGGTTGAGTGCTTTAATTGCCATAACACATGGCACTTTGCTAGAGAGTGTAGATCAAAAGGAAATCAAGAAAGCAGAAGGAGAGATGTAGGGAACACTAGGTATAAATCAAAAGACAATAGGAGGAGACCTGGAAAACAGGAAGAACCTAAAGCTTTGGTAACTTCCTTGATGGGGAAGGTGTTGATTGACTTGCATGGCAGGAGAGAAAAAAAAAAAGCAAGAGAACTTTGCTTTGATGGCTCACAGCAATTCAGGCTCAGATCACTGAGGTAACATCTTGTTCAAAAGAATGTTGGAATCATATGCTAAAGTAAAAATAAATATTGATGAACAAAGAGAACAACTTGGTGATGCTAGTATAGAAATTCAAGCCTATACTCAAGCTTTAAAAAAGGTATAGGCTTAATTAGTTGCTCATTAGAAAAATCAACTTTGGTATAAGGAAAAGATTAGATTTATGAAAGATTGATTTATATGATAAAACGGATGTGCTCACCGTATCATAAGAAACCTATTAGCAGAAGCTGTAAAAGGAAAAAGAAGAATTAAAACAAACTTGAGAAATTTCAAAGTTCATCTAAAGGCCTTATAACCGCTAAATAGTCAGATGAGTACTAGGACCAAAAATCTAGCTTGGTATGGAATCAAATACATAAAGGTGTCTTAATTTATATAATACAAGTCTTGACAGTGTATTTGCCAGTAAGTCAAGTGATGTAGAAGATATCCCTGTATCTGAAAGATTTGGTATAAGTTTGAAGGAATGCATCAGTTCCACCCTCCATGACACAGAAAACTACATGCCCCTAAATCCGATCTGATTTTGAATAGATAGATCAAATTTTACATAAGATACCAAAAATAGTCTAAAACTAGTGAGTCTGATGCAAAGACTAGTGATTTTGACTCTTGAAAACCAATTCTAGTGTAGAAACACTTGAATCTGTGCTGATACCAGCTTGTAGTTGAACCTAAAGGTGTTAGGTCCAAGCCGAAAGTTGGTCTGATGCTCCTAGCATTGAGGACTATGAGGCAGACAGTGATGAATGAATATGGATTGAACCTTTAAAAGAATAGGACAAACCTAGTTTTGGCTTTGTTAATACTATTAACATGTAAAACTCATAAGGAAACAATAAAAGAACAAAACCCATGTAAGTTCCCAGTCCATAAAGTTGACAAGAGATACTGGAATGGGTTTAATGTCCAAATAGCTAGGATTGGAGATTAGATTCACTAAAAAGGCATGTTTTATATGATGGTAGTTTTAGGCCATCTTATTAGAGATTGACTTTCAGAGAAAAGAATGGCTAAACAGTTGAATTAATAAACAAACAGAAGGTAAGGTACTTGTCCAAAATAGACAACTGTGAACAATGATGCAAAGATTGAATCACCAAAACAAGTTTGTTCCAAAAGCAGTACTAACTAAAACTGGCATATTTTCAGTTAATACTGCTAGACAAAATCCTTTTAGTCAAGCAGCAGAAACTAGACTCTTACAAAAATTTAATACTGCTAAGAACCCATTGTGAATGAACTCAACCAAGAAATATTTTTATTAAGTCCCCTTCACTATAGAAGGGCCATTTAATAAATCAACATCACCAAAAGCAAATTTTACAAATCATAAAGTAAATACTGCTGGGGACAAAACAGTTAGTGCTGTTAGGGGCTATAGGGAAACTGCTGTTAAGGCCTCAGCAGGTTGTAATTGGAGACCCAAAAGACATTATTAGAACAAAGTCTCCAAATACAATAGTGAATCAAACTCTAATAAAATTGTTAATTTTAAAGATCCACTAGGCAGACCCAAGTCAGCAATGGCTTGAGTCCCTAAGAAAAACTAATTCTCTTTTGTTTGATATGCAGGGTGATCCACAAGTTGCTTTAAAAGATACATATTTTTCTTGATAGTGGATGCTTAATCCCTAAAGCATAAATTATAAGGAGGACAGTATGCAACAAATGGAATTGATGGAATTTGTACAAAATTGTGTGACTTGGTGAGCAAAATGAATAGAGAGAAATTGTGAGCTTAAAAATAGAAAGAGAGTTATGTGAAAAACAAAAAGAGTGAATTGGTGAGAAAAAAAAATTAAGAGATAATGTGTGAGCATAAAAACAGAAAGAGAGAAAGTGAGATTGGTGATGGAAAAGCTCTTTGGAGGAATTTCAAGTTAATACTGGTCTCTTCAAGTTAGTACTGCTGGGCATTACTTAGTACTACTAGGTATTGCTTAGTACTGCTAACCATCTTTAGTACTGTTGGGCTTAAAAGTTTAGTACTGATGCTAGCTAATTTTAGTACTGCTAGAAGACCATTAGTACTGTTTGACCCATAACTAAATTTCCTTCCCAATTTCTAGCCATTGCTAAATTTCTGCCAACTGCCATGCTTATAGGCTATAGGGTTTGACTAATTGAAGATTTCTTGATCTTTTATAACTTAAAAAGATTTCGCAAGATAAGTCAAATCTTCACATTGGTGACACTTTAAACTCTTAAATACTCTCTCAAATATCAATTAACTCTACCAAACATCCGTACTCTCTCTCACAAACATATCCCAGAACCTTAATCAACTTTCTATTCATCAAATGGCTACTTTGGAGTTTTACGACAAGCACAACATGGTGGCATACTTGGAGAAACCAGAGGGAAGTACAGAGTTTCATTAGATCATGATTCCTAAACTACTAGTTTTACATTTAGCTATGCCCTCAAGAGAATCCAACAATATATGCTTCATTTATCAAACAATTTTAGACAACAGCTACTGCTAGCACAAATGTTAATGGAGAAGTAGAACTAACTGCTAGCATAGATGGACAAGCCAAGACCATCACTGAAGCATCTTTAAGAAGACATCTGAAGTTGGAGGACAATGGTGGAATTACTTCTTTACCCAACACAGAGATATTTGAGCAACTTGCTCTCATGGGGTATGCAACTGATTCTGATAAGCTTACATTTCAAAAAGGTAATTTTTCACCACAGTGGAGGTTTTTCATTCATACAATCCTCCACTGCTTGAGTCCTAAAAAGACTTCTTGGGAGCAGTTTAGCAGCAATATAGCTACTGCTATTATCTGCCTGGCAACAAACAAAACTTTTAATTTCTTAAAATTCATCTTTGATGAATGTGTAAGAATTGGATAACCCTATAATTTTTTTGATTAATCTTAGAGTTATCCAAATTTGTTTAAAACAAGCAAAGTAGACTTCTTCAAAAACCCCACCAGAACCTACCACAACCCCCAACCTTTCCACCTGATTGTAACTCCACCAATATGCCTCCATCCCCGGATCCGGGCTGCACCATCCCCAGGTCCGTCCCGCCGACCCGGGGACTTCCACACCTACCAACTATGGGCATCCGCGTTCACTCCTGTACCTACACAGAAAGTTTTTAGTAACATGAAGCGAGTTACAAGGGGTTATTTTGGTGAAGACATTCCTTTATTTCCTTCCATGATCACTGTACCTGAAACATCTCCCTTAAGAATCACATCTTCACTATCCTTATCACCTCAACATACACCAAACACACACCAGTTAGTGCTCTTTCAACTTCACCACCTCCCATCATATAAACTACACCTACTGCAGGGGAGCCTGCTCCAATGCCCCATGAATCACCTCTCCAAAGTGTTCAATCACTTGGACGTGATGAGGGTAGTGTCACGTAAGAAATGATGGATTTGGGTACACATTAACTATAAAGTTGGAAGTTTGGAGAATGAATTGACGAACACCAAGAAGGTTTATGGTTTTGCTATTACCAAGCTAGTCAAAAGAGTGAGGAAGTCGGAGAAGCAAGTCAAGACAGGCAAAGCTAGGAGAAGAACAAAGATAGTTCTTTCAGAAGATGAAGCTGTAGAGGAGGATTCTTCCAAACAAGGGAAGAGTTTGATTGAAGAATTAGACATGGATGCTGATATTTCTTTGGTTCCTCCATATGAATGCAAATATTTCAGAATGATAGTGATGATACTAAGGGTATTCTAGAAGAGGAAAAAGACTACTATTAATTAATAGAAAACTTACTAGCCTTGTGGAAGATCCAAGGAAGTGGAGAAAACAGGAACACGAGGTTACTAACTGCAGATACTGCAGCTTAATACTGCTATGTACCAATTAAGTACTGCTAGTGGCAACTCCTGAGTAGTACTAAACTGCTGCTGCAACTTTGGTATATATCAGAAAGTGCGAGAAGAAGGAAAGATACAGTTAAAGCAATCAATATTGAAGATGAATATGTTCAAAAGAAGTCCAGAGAAGCCATCTAGAACAAAGAAAGGGCTTAGTCATGAAGAAGCCATTATATTACAAGAACAAGAAATTTTTTTTTGTTGGGAGAATGAGGAAGAAATAAAAAGGATTGCAAAGAGATGTTGAAATTGCTAAACAATTGCAAGAAGAATATGATTAAAGCTGGAAAGAAAGAAGCTTAACTGAAGGTTGATACTGCTCATAGATATTGATTGGAATATCCTGTCTGTAATAAGGTATCATGCACTCAACATAGAACCTCAGATCTGTATCTGAAGTCATGAGAATATGAAGTAGGTTACTTGAAGAATCAGGAGGCTACAACATGAAAGATTTCAAAGGAATGAGCTATGATGAATAAGACCAATATTTGAAAAAGTAGGGATCCAAGTACATTCATTAGTGCCTATGGATTCTAAAGAAGAAGTTTCAAAGACTAAAAAGAGCAGTCAAGATGTTGAAGCAAAACTTGCTAAAAGACAAAGAACTAAGAAGTTTCAAGTTAGTTCAAGAGCAAACAAATAAAGAACCAAAAAAAGATGAATTGTCTCAAAACAACTGAATCAAATGGTAATTAGCGATCCATTGAAGGAATAAATGTGAAAGAGCTGAGGGTGGCTTGAATCTAAAGGAGTTATTATCTCTTTGCACAAACTTGTCAAACAGGGTTCTTGCTTTGGAGACTGCCAAGGATGCTCAGGCTACAAAGATCCTTAAATTGAAAACTAGAATCAAGAAGCTGGAGAAGAAGTGCAAGCCCAGTATCTCACACCACAAAGCATGGTTAAAGAGTGTGAAAAGGTTATCTATGAAGAAAAGGTTGGGAAAGAAGGAGCCTATATCCAAACAGGGGAGGAAAAATGTCAAACCAGGACCTTCCTTGGATGCCTTTGATGATCTTGATGCTAATTTAGCCCATGGTCTGGACTATATGGACACAAAGGAAGCTGTGAATGAGGGGAGGCAAAGTAAAGAGACTGAGGAGCAAAATGTGACACATGATACATAGGTTTTAGAAAAGGGAGGAAGCAATGAAGAACCAGTTAATGCTATTGGTAATATAGGAGTTAGTACTGCTGTTAACATTAGTACTGCCAGCAGACCAGAAGTTAGTACTGCTACTCCAATGACTCCTACTACTACAACAAATGTCTTTGAAGATGAAGATATTTTTCTTGCTGATGCTCTGGTAATGTTAAGTGACAAGGCAAAGCTTAGAGGAGTTGAAATCAAAGAAAAGAATGAGGCTGAAAGACCTGCAAGATCAGTTTTGACCTTGAAGCCACTTCCAAAAATTGATCCTAAGGACAAAGGCAAAAGGGTTCTTGAGGAAGAACCTGGACCAGTAAAAGTAAAATCAAAGGATCAAGGTGAAGCACAAATTGAGAGAGATGCTGAAATAGCATTAAAGGTTCATTCAAAAGCAGATTGATGAATATGGAAGCTATGATAGAAGTGAGAAGGATCTTTAAGTGTTGGATTTATAATCACACAACAAATGGCCATCAGTTCACCATGTCTAACAGACATCAAGAACTGGCTAGTCCAAAGCAAACGACTCTTGGTAAAGACATCTAAAATCCATTGATAGTTGATAGTTTACTCAAAACTATATGGTTATCAATGCACCATGTTATTTCAATGAAGCATTGGCTATTCCAGAGCAAACGACTACTGGTAAAGAAATATCAAATCCTTTTATGGCTGGTAGTTTGCTAAAAACTACAAGGCCAACTTAGTTGGTATTGTTGTGTTGCTGAGTTGCTGAGATGTTGTGATGATGACAAAGACTAGAAGCTAAAGAATTTCAAGTTTATAGAGTAACAAAAGAGTTCAAGTTCATTAAAGAGCAGATTAAAGAGTAGCAGTGTGTTTGGATACATCCTCCTAGTGTTTAAGAAGCTCAAACTGAAGAAATATGAAGATTAACAAGTGAATATCATGTTTAGGGGAGGATTGTTGGGTTTTAGAAGTTTCTGCAACTTAGTGCTGCTACTCATACAAGTTACTACTGCTAGTTCTACTTAGTGCTGCTGGTGAAGAATGCTAAAGATTCAAGAAAATAGACTAAGTAGTTAGTACTGTTAGTTATAAATAGTTAGTACTGCAAGTATATATGTTAGTACTGGTAGTAGAGTTAGTACTATTAGTAGTAAGTTAGTACTGCTAGTATATATAGATAATACGGCTTAAGTGATATGCATGAGATATATTAGGAATAAATATGCATGATCACTTAACGCATTTTGTAAGCCCATTAGGGTTTCCTTGGTGTATAAAAGGAACCCTACGACACTAGTTAGATATACAAGTTTCATAAATATTCATAGTTAGTAATCTGTAACCTAGCAGATTAATAGTAATCAAAGTTCTATTTTATTCATTGTTCTTCTTAGCAGTATAAGTTAGTTTCCGCATAACTTATATTGTTCATAGTCATTGTTTCTCTTGTAGTTAGTTTGGATCTATCCAGATTAGCTACCACCCTTAACAGGCTAGAAAGATCTATTCAGATTGGGATCAACAATAAGCAAAACCGTATAAGCCCCAAACCAAATAAGCCAATTCGAATACCAAATAAGCTATAAGCTTAATATATAAGCTGAAAACAAAATAAGTCATAATCCGTTAATATAGGCAGAAACCAAGTAAGCCATAGGCTTATCAAATAAGCCGAAAATCATAAGCTCAAAATAAGCCAATACCAATAAGCCCAAAAACACAATAAGCCAAAATCAATAAGCCAAAGCCAAGTGGGCCGAGCCCAATATGGCGTCGGACCAACGCAAACCAAACTGACCCTCGATCGGGCCAGACTAGCCAAACGCACCCTATTTGGGCCGGAAACAAACCGAATGCACCCTTGTTAGGCCGGTAACAAACCAAACGCACCCTTGTCGGGCTAGAAACAAACCGGACGCACCCTTGTTGGGCCGGTCCAACAAAACATCCCATACCAAAATTACATAAGCCCAAATAAGCTATATCCTAGCTTATTAAATAAGCAAAACTTTCAAATAAGCTTTTATAAGCATTTTTATAAAATAAAAAATTACCACAACAACCATTTTATTTAAACTCAAAAACCTTTTCTTCCTTTCCTTCTTAAACTGACGCATAAACACCCCTTTTTATATTTTTGATTTCAAGTTTCGATCTTTTTGCGATCAACTTGTATAACTAGCGTCTAGACATCACCATAATCACAAAAGTACAACTTAAATTCAAAGTTTTATAAAAACTTACTTGTTTGATGAGCTTGGTTCGATCGAGACGCGCAAATAAAACTAAAAACCTTGTTTCTTCAACCCGAAATACTAACTAACAACCCAATAATAAAATCTTAACCCGTGTTCTTGGCAAAATCTTCAAAATCTTTTGCTTTTCATCTCCTTTAAACGTCGGCCAAACTTAGAGATTATTTCCATTGTGTTTAAAATCATTTTTCCATAAACCTGGATTATTCATACGACACTTATCACCTTAAATAGCTACAAAAATCCATT
>BQNB010151143.1:0-15938 GCA_026074375.1 Tanacetum coccineum
ATTTATTCTTAATATTGCTTATTACTCGGTTTAGATTGTTTCTCATAATATGTCTTTAAGAATTCATGTTTTTTATAAAATTTGTCCTAAACGTAAAAAAAAACCCTGCTTATTCTTATTTGCTTATCTCCAGTGCTTATTCTTGAGTGATTAATGATTATTTGACTTTATATGACCTTGTGCTTGATCTGTTTCATCATTTTAAGGCCTAATAAGATCCGTTAACATAAACTTGGATTTCAAGTTTTTAAAAGGGTGTTTAGGTTAAGAGTCAAAATGGGAAAAATGAGGTTCAAAATTATATTTAGTTTTCAAATTAGTTTTATGTAGTTCTGATTAAGTCTTAATAATAGATTTCACAAGTATTAGATAAGTTTTGTTAAGTTTTTAGGTGATTTATATCAAAAATTATAGGCTGCATGATCTTAAGTTGATTCAAACATCCTATTGATCAATTGCATAAAAAATGTATTTGAGGTATGGGTATGTAGTTCAAAACTAGTCTCATTATCTATTTGTTTTGAGTTGTTGAATTTGGAATAGCCTCTTAAACAAAAAAGATCAGTCAAGTAAACTTGTTAATAAACTTGTTCATAGGATCTGAACTTGCAGATCAATAGAGGTTATAATCTAGCTTATCTATAGTCAATTTTCAGTGTCCTTAGTTTAATATAATCTAATTTGCATCTTTTTTTAGTTCTTAGTTTGTCTAAGTAGCTTTTGTGTCCTAAAATCACAAGTCTGTTTTGTAAAAGAAAACACAATTCTGGGTTTTGTAAAAAGAAACCAAAAATCAAAAAAATATTAGCCAACCTGTCATTTCTAATATTATCAGCTATATTCTCACTCAAGATAATTATGCCCTAAATCTTCATCTTATTTAGTTATTTGAGTGATCAAAATTTATTTGTTTATTAGGTTTTGAGCTTATTTTTAAAATGCTTAAGTGTCCTTAAATCTAGCTAAAAAATATCCAAAAGTCTTTTATAGAGTTATATGAATGTCTGTTTTGTATTTTTAGCTTTTCTATAAGACTGCAATAAGCCATTTTTCCTTAAAACCCAAAATCAGTAGTTTAAGCCCTTTTTGCATTTACAGTTCCTAGCTTTATCCTTTAGGTATTTTTGCTTATTTTTGATCATTTGTACTTATTAAGTTTAGCCTTAAGTCTATTTTAGCTTATTTTCTTTTCTCATTTGCTTATCAAGTCTAAAAAATCAAAACAGTTTTGCTATTTAGTCATATAGTTTAGTTTAGTGTTTATGTCATTCTAAGTTAGCTTATTTATGTGCTTATTATTAAGATTTAGAAAAAGTTCTGGTTATAAAACTTGCTTATTTTCATGTGCTTTTTAAGTTTTTGCAAAAAGTTTTTTAAAAAAAGTTTTACAAAAACCAAGGTCTAGGACTCGAACCTGTGACCTTAGCCTTTTATACCAATACCTCAACACCCTCACTCTTTTATCATCTGCGCCCTTGGGACTTTTCTGAAAGTCTTTAGGTGCATTTGGTATTAAGGGGTTTTTAGCCAATAAGCTTTATAAGCTGTTTGGCTTATTAACCGCTTATTTATAAGCTGTTTTTCAAACCTCTTATTTTTCTTGCATTCTCCATAGCTTAAAGTATTTTACAGTAATTTTCAAAAAAATTTAGTATTAGTTTTATATTTTTAATTTATTTAGATTAAATCAGTTTTTAATTCATAATAAATTAAATAAAAGTCAAAAAAATATAATTCTTTTTTCTAAATTATTTTAAGTCATGTAGGATTTATAAAAATTGAATTTGAGTTTGTAGGGCTTATATTTGATTTATTGCTTGTTAAGTCGCGTTTTTAGATTCCTGTTAACATTTTTCGTGCTTAATTAGTGTTTGCTTAATTGTTTATTGTCTTTAATAAGTTTTTGCATTAAATTTTGTAGTCAGGATTAGAAAACCAAAATCCAAAATCGTATCTATTCAAAATCCGATCACAAATCTCAACACGAAGTTTAATTCCGCCTCGCAGGAAACATTAAACGACCCTGGGAAACGACTTGAAAAGGGTTACTTTCGAAGTTGATATTCTTCTCGAAATTATATTTTATTTGGAGTTGGTTATCGCTTGTTAAAAGTGATTTTCTGGTTCACCTATATATTATTTATATTATATATATATTATATATTATATATATATTAATATATATATATATATATATATATATATATATATATATATATATATATATATATATATATACACACACACTATTGACTCGATCAATTTTTGGCGCCGTTGCCGGGGAGGCTGTGTTACGAATTTCAAGTTATCGTTTGAAGATTGTTTTTTGAAGATCCTTCCTCGGAAGTTATTCTTGTTTTTGTGAATATTTTCATATAAAAAATACAAAAATATTATAAAGTAATCAAAAAATCCAAAAAAAAAATTAAAAAAACAACAAAAGAAATCGAGTTGTCAATTGTTAAATCGGCTCACCTTTAGGATTACAAACTATAAGAGAGGTATAAGGAGGGTTGATCCAACGAACTTCGACCCGAAAGGAGAAGGTTTTTAAAACGCTTCGCGCTTACCCGCTCCTCCGCTTCTTTGTGCGTTTTTCTAGAGAGCTACCGTGCACCTTTGACTTCCGGTTGCCAAAAAGAATTTTTGTGTTTAATTTTTAATAAAAGATTTGTTTTTAGTGCATGCGCACTCGTTCGTCAGGTCCAGTTGTCGAACCGTCAACAACTCCCAGAAGACGTCGCAATAAAAAACATTCCCAACAAGTCGATCCGGCTATTGTTGAAAAACCCGTAGTTACGATGGCCGATACACGTACTATGGCGGAATTGCTCCAAGCACCCACCGAGGGTTACGGAGATGCGATCGTTATTCCCGCTATTCTAGCGGAGAACTTTGAGCTTAAACACGGTTTACTCAATCTTGTAACGTCTAAGCAATTTTGCGGTTTTGAGAAGGAAGATCCTCATGCTCATATTCGTTGGTTCAACAAGATTACTTCGACGATTAAGTATAAAGATGTGCCTAATTCGTCGATTAAGCTTATGCTTTTCCCATTTTCCATCGAGGGGGCAGCCCGGATTTGGCTCGAAAAAGAACCCCCTCGCTCTATAGTGACTTGGGAAGATCTTGTTTCCAAATTCATTAACCAATTCTTTTCTCCTTTAAAAACCACAAATCTCCGCAATGAGATTACAAACTTTCAGCAACGATTTGATGAATCATTCTGTGAGGCATGGGAGCGATTCAAAGACCTCCTTCGTGCATGCCCACATTACGGTTTCACAGAATTACACCAAATTGATACTTTTTATAATTCCTTAACATCAACCGATCAAGATTCGTTGAATGCAGTCGTCGGTGGCAATCTTTTGACTAAGACTCCCAAGGATGCCTTAACCCTTATCCAGAATAAGTCAAAAGTTCGCACTTCACAAAACAGACCGGTTGTTGCCAAAGTGAGTACGAACACTTCTACCTCGGGTCTTTCACCCGATGTTGCTGCACTCACCGATGTCGTTAAGGCTTTGCTTCTTAAAAAACAAACCCATCCTCCAGCTTCCGTTAAAGCGGTTGAAGAGAGTTGTGTTACTTGTGGTGGTCCACACCCTTACTACCAGTGTCTTGCCACCGATGGCAACGCTTCAGGTTATCAATATAATATTCAACCATATGTTTCTGCAGCCGCAGTAAACTATAATCAGGGAAATGCTGGACACCGTCCTCCGAGTGTAGCTCATCAAGTTCAACCACCCGGTTTTCCACCAGTTCAAAACAATCAAAACAGGGGAAATAATTACAACCCAGGAAATTCGACTTACCGAGCTCTGACTCCACCAACTCAAGCTGCTCTGTCAAATGAACTCGCAAATTACATGAAAGTTAATGAAACAAGCATGCGAGCTATGCAAAATCAAATCACTAATATGAAAACTGAGTTGAAAAACGAATTTCAGGCCACAATGTTGCAACAAAACAACAAGCTAGAAAATATGTTGAGCAACTATTTTCAAATGAACAAACCTCCGAGTTCGGGTCCTCTTCCTAGCAATACCGTTACTAACCCGAAAGGGGACTTGAAAGCAATCACCACCCGAAGTGGTGTTTCTTACGATGGACCTCCAATTCCTCCTCCTTTCTCTTTTTCTCCCAAGGTGGTGGAAAGAGAGCCTGAGGTAACAAAGGATCTGGTGCAACCAAGTACCGAAAAAGTCCAACCTCTGGATGTCCAACCTCAAGCACCAACCTCTGAGCCCGTTAATGCTCCTAAGCCTAGACCGAATTTACCTTATCCTTCGAGACTCAACAACCAAAAGCTCTGAGAAAGAGACGACCATCAAATGATGAAGTTTCTTCAAATCTTTTGAAGCTTACACTTCGATCTTAGCTTCACGAATGCTTTACTCTACATGCCCAAATTTGCTTCCACATTCAAGAATTTTCTTAGCAATAAGGAGAAATTATTTGAATTAGCCAATACACCGGTAAATGAGAATTGTTCGGCGGTTATCCTAAAGAAGCTACCCGAAAAACTGTGAGACCTCGATAAATTCCTCATTCCATGTAACTTTCCAGAGATAGTTGAATGCTTAGCCTTGGCTGATCTTGGTACAAGCATCAACTTGATGCCTCTCTCTATATGGAGGAAGCTTTCACTCCCTGAACTTACTCCTACTCAAATGATTCTTGAGCTTATAGACCGGTCTACTACTAGACCAATCGGCATTGCCAAAGACGTCTTTGTAAGAGTAGGAAAGTTCCATTTTCCGGCCGACTTTGTAGTCGTTGATTATGTTGTCGATCCTCGAGTTCCTTTAATTCTCAGAAGACCCTTTTTGAGGATGGAACGAGCTTTGATTGATGTTTAAGGTGAAGAATTAACTCTCCGAGTGAGTGATGAAGCCATAACATTCAAAGTTGGTAACACTTCAAGGTACTCCTACAATGATGCTGAATCAATTAACTGAATCGATGTCATCTATATAGCTTGTGAGGAGTATTCTCAAGAAGTGTTAGGATTTTTTGACAATTCCGAGAGTGGCAATCCCACTCTGATTTCTGAACCAATCGTTGCTAAATCTTCACCTTCCCTTACTCCATTTGAGGGAGGTGATTTCATTCTAGAAGAAATTGAAGCTTGTTTCACAAGTGACTTAGTTCCACCAGGAATTCATGATGCTGAATTTGATCCGGGGGGAGACATTCGTCTAATTGAAGAAATGTTAAATAAAGACCCGTACTCTCCTCTCCCTTCGAAAGACCTAAAATGTGAAGAACTTAAAAGCGTTAAATCCTCAGTTGATGAACCCCCGGAGCTTGAACTCAAGGACTTACCTTCTCATCTCGAGTATGCATTTTTAGAGGGTACAAATAAATTACCCGTCATTATTGCTAAAAACTTAAAAGACGAAGATAATGAAAGCCTCATAAAGGTTTTAAAGTCTCACAAGCAAGCAATTGCTTAGAAACTGTTAGGATCATGAAAAAGACTCGGTCACCCCGTGTTATGTCTAGCATAGGTTAGCTCGTAGTCTTAATATTAATCGTTTAGTTACCGTATGACTTATGGCGTTGGGCCGGGTCTTTACCCACATGTTAGCCCACTTCATAGCCCTCTTAGGGCACATAAACTCTTGTATTTAAACCCCCTCTTAGCCATTGAGAGGGGTTGGTTGTTCATTTCATAATACATACACTTAAAGGTGTTTTCTCTCACTAGACTAGTCAGTTTCTCTCTCTAGAAATTCAGCCAACCTATCATTCCTAGGCTTGTGTTATGATATCCAATATACTACAATTGGTATCAGAGCTCATGGGATGATTAGATCGATTGTGTGTGCGTTTTCTTGGTTAGTTTAGATTAAAAGTTTGGTTTTTGAAGGTTTATGGTCTTTTTCTTGACACTCTTTGATTCTCACGTTTGTGGTGTTAAAGTTAGTGTTTTTATTGTTGTTATAACCTTCTAGGATCAAGTTGTGCAAAATAAACCAAGCAAAAACGTTCAAAAGGGTGATTTTTAGGTGTTTTTAGGTGAAAAAGTTTGTATTTTTTTGACTGCGTTTTGTCTCACTGGCAATTTCTTGGTTGCGTTTTGATTCCTGTGTTTTGTTAGAAAAGTACACTGCGGTTTGTCATTTTGTAAAGTACAACAGTACTGCGTTTTGTCTTATTAGGGGTTGCATTTTGGCTCTGCGTTTTGTCTTTGCTTCTTGACTGCGTTTTGTCTAGGACACCTCACTGAGTTTTGTCTAATCCTCAACATTGAGATTTGTCTGAAATTCTTGACTGAGACTTGTCTAGATTTCCTGACTGAGACTTGTGTATTGCATTTCGCAAACTTAATTAAACCAAACCAAATCACAAACAAACAACATATCACCTTTATCAACAAACAATCATCACTTTTAACATACAATCACTAATCATTGTACCGATCCAAAGTTTATCATAACACAAACAATCAATCATGTCTAGTAATTCTGATGATATTCAAGCGGCCGGTTCCGATACCCGCCCTCCTATGCTTGATAGGACTGATTACGAATCATGGTCACAAAGAATCCGGTTGTATTGTAGAGGAAAGGAAAATGGAGTTTACATTCTTCAGTCGATTGATCAAGGTCCATTTCAGCTTGGAGTCACCAGGGACACACTAGGTACCACACCTGAAGGGGGTGTTCTTCTTGGACCAGAAAGGGCTCGAACTTATGATGATCTTAATGACAATGAAAAGAAACGATTCGATGCCGATGTCCGTGCAACCAACATTGTACTTCAAGGATTACCCAAAGACATCTACAAGCTCATCAATCACAACATTGAAGCAAAAGCAATATGGGACAATGTCAAAATGCTTCTCGCGGGATCTGAACTCACCAAAGAAGACAGAGAATCTCAGTTGTATGATGAATTTGAACGCTTCAAGATGCTTCCTGGTGAAAATATCAATGAGTACTATGTCCGGTTCCACAAGCTTGTTAATGACATGAGGAATATCAGGATGACTATGCCTAACATTCAACTAAACTCCAAGTTTGTCAACAACATGTCACCTGAATGGGATAGATTTGTCACAGCAGTTAAACTGAACAAAGGTCTGAAAGAGACAAATCATGAACAACTGTATGCATACTTGAAACAACATGAGAAGCATGCTGCACAAGATCGACTGATAATTGAAAGAATCACTCCACCCACTAATGATCCGCTTGCCTTTGTCTCAAGTGTGCAACCCTACTCCCAACCGTCACAGAGTCAGTCTCTTCAATATCAATCATCCACAACACCTTCTCAGTCTCAAAATGTCCAATCAATGACATATCCACAATTTGCTGAACCATCATCACTTGACACTGGATACACCCAAACTGATGAAATCCTTGACACCCTCACCAAACAATTTGCACTACTCACCCAATCATTCAGAGCAACCCTCCCACAGACAAACAACCAACTTCGAACCTCATCTAACACCCGAAATCTAGCAACCATTCAGGATGGTCAGATCGTGGTTCAGAATGTTCAAGGATGACAGAATCAGAATCAGAGGAACTTTGCTCGGGGAAATGGTGTAGCAGGTTTTGGAGGTACACATAATAGAGCTGGGAATGCTAATGCACCTCAAGGAAAACCTATCAAGTGTTATAACTGTAATAGGATAGGGCATATTGCACGAAACTGCACTCAGTCGAAGTGTCCACAGAATTCTGATTACTTCAAGGACAAGATGATGCTGATGCAAGCCCAAGAGAATGGAGCAGTGCTGGATCTAGAAGAGTTACTCTTTCTGGTTGGAGAACAACCCAACACTTTTGATGCTGATGTGGATAACTAACCTGTCAGGGATTTAGCTCGGAATGAAGATAACATCTTCTAGGCAAATGAGTGTGATGCTTTTGACTCAGATGTTGATGATGAACCTACTGCTTAGTCTATCTTCATGGCCAATCTGTCATCAGCTGGGCCAATAAATCTGCAAGCTAGCTCATCCGATGCATCAATATTATCTGAGGTACCTGATCTGGAAAATGCTAATGTTGCTAGTAATAATGATCAAGTTGAGCATGAGATTCATAGCGAAGTACAACAGTCAACTGTTATTGACTCAAATAATGCTGATATAGGTAATAGTAATGTTATCCCATATGAACAATATCTGACCACCAATGACGTTTCTGTTGTACCAAGTTGTGCATCTTCTGCTCTAAATACTGCATATGTGTTGATTGATAATAATGTGCACACTCCTAATAAATCGTTAGTAACTGAACTAGCCATATATAAGGAACAAGTTCCCATATATGAACAACGTGCTAAGTTTGAACTTACTGAGCAGGAACAGAGAATGGATGATCAAATGCGTATACTTATACAAGATCGTAATCGAATGGTAGAAAACCTAAAACAGGAGCTACATTCCATTAAGCTACAACTTAACCACTCTATTAAAAGTCAAACGGTAATACAAGAAAATGTAAATACTTTACAACAGAATTTTAAGCAAAGAGAGTCTCAACTTCTGAATGATTTTTCAAACCTGAGAAAGCTAAAGGATAAACTTGAAAATAAGTTACACCCACAAGATCAATCCATTCAAACTGTTCATATGATGCTGAAACCTAAAAAGTTGTGTGAACAGTATTCGGAAATAGCCATAGGTGCGCATAATCCATTTTACCTTAGAAAGGCCAAAGTGGCTTAACCTACACTTTATGATGGTAATGAAATTATTAATCCGGACCATGACCCTACAAATGTCCCATCATCTGAGGAAGACCTAGAGTGGGCGTTTCCGTGCCTGCACTCACCAAAGACAAAAAGGAATTAAGATCATACGCCGTATCCAGAGGATCAATACGCCTGTATTCAAGATATGGAACAATATATTTGTTCTAGAACTATATCAAAGTTGCCTCTACTCAAGAAATCCTCAATACCGCCGTGTCCACAACCGACTTCCGGACCTTTTATCAAGGAATTGAATTTTAATATCATGACTTGTAATTATATTATCGAATGGATGCTAATAAATCTTTTTAAGAATTTATATGTGCCGTTTGGCATCTTGTTCGACCCCAAATTGTTTTATAAGGATGGGAGTAAATTGGAGCAAGTCTAACTTAAAGACTTTTCTGTAAACAAAAGTGTTTGCCGGGAGACAACCCGGAATGTATTTTCAATTTCTATCGAGTCTGTCTTCCTAGACTGTCTATACGACATATCCAAACCCTATGGATACGGCGTATTGACTATCTAGACGTTATCCGGTCTTTATTTTCAGCACAGTCTATACGTCGTATTCATTAAATGAATACAGCGTATACATGTATCAATACGACGTATCCTGGGGTATGGATACAGCGTATCGACTTCCTATACAGTTTTAGGTATTTATTTCAAGTCTAACCAAATGAATACACGGAGATATAATTGCATTTATTTTTAGAGAATTTACATAGGACCTCGTGAAAAGAAATCAATCAACAATATTGGTGAGTTTCTATGATCTGGAAACCTTGCTCAATAAAACTTGCATGGAGAATCTACTAAGCAAATTTATCAGAGGGAGTTTCTCATTCTAATTCCTTTTAATTCCTGTATTTAATGTTTTATTCATACAACGAGGACGTTGTATAATTCAAGTGGGGGATGGAATTAGAATATTTACTTGTCCTAAATTTTCACATTAAAATTCTTAAATTATGATCAAATTTAAAAAAAATCAAGCATGCTTTTGTGAAATTACATGTTACATAACCCGCACATAATAACCCTTATTAGATATTGTAAGAATTTAGCCTATCCGTTTCTAAATGTTTACCCAAATTCCACAAAAATATAAGTGTGCCGGTGATGTAGTAGACTTTAGAACTTGGCTTGGTATATCACTCGAGACCACAGTGATGACTATTATGGATTTAATTGGAGTAACTTGTTTAAATTGGTAAATTTTTAGGATTACACCCAAATCGCCTTTACATGTTGTTTATTAACTAACTACACCGGTTAGTTAACCTCCCGTTTAAATCCTTTTCCACTCTCTCCTTTAGAGTGAAGATCCACTAGAATAACTCGTAGAGCCAATCCTTTAAGAACTTACACCAATTATTTGTTTTGTTACACCCTTACACCTTAGCCTACCTTGTTAGATTTAGTTTAATTTGTAGTTGCTAGTTGCTTAAAGTGTAAAGTTTGTATTTCCTGAGTCTTGTGTCATTTTATATCTTTGGTGCGGTTGGAAATTTGCACATCGCAAATGGGAATGTATATTAATAGTCATAGCTCATGTGATTTTACTATCGTCACAATTATTGGTGAATCCGAAGAACGAAGAACTACCGAAGGAATTATCCGGAATTATTATGATTGTGGAGATGGTGAAACTACATCGAGATTTGTTTAAAAAATAAAGAAAAAAATTGCAAAAAAAAAGAGAGAAGGAGAGTTTGAAAATAATCGTTTCGCAAGAACTGAAGGAATTACATGAAGGATCGATGATGACATCAAATAACGTCTATAATATAGCATCATTTATCCTATGATATTAACCCATTTATGTCATATGTAATTGACAAATAATTGATACTTAATCATTTAAATTTGAGAATTGCAGTAATTATGGAGTAATTCGTGAAAGATAGCAAAAGGCGCGCATTCTAGAGCTTAAAAGAAGATATTTTGAAGATTACTATTCTGAAGACCAATATGCCGTATCCATCAAGAAGATACGGCGTATCCGTGCCTGCACTCACCAAAGACCACAGAGGAATAAAGATCAATACGTCGTATCCAGAGGACTCAATACGCCGTATTCAAGATATGGAATCAATATAATATTCTGGAAGATATCAAACGTGGTCCCTACTCCAAGAAATCCCCAATACGCCGTATCCAATACATGGATACGCCGTATCCAACCGACTTCCAGACCTTATAAATAGAAAACTCAAAAACGAGTTTTAAGTGTGCTAAATCATATTCTCGATACCTAAACCACAAAAGTCGATTTTCAAAGGAGAAAAAGAGCAGAAGAGGTCGAGCAACGTATTTAATTCCATAGAAGACAATGTGTAATTCCATATACTTTAGTAATCGTTTAGTTTTTGGTATCATTCGTTAACTCGGTTAGTTTACCTTGGCTAAATAATTGCTCTTGTATTTATTATGACGTTTGAAGGCTAATACCTTCGGGTATTAGCCATTATTATGAAGATCTGGATGTTTGGTATTTGTTTATATTGATTTTTTAATTTATCATTGAGTGCTTGTTTATGTTTATCAATTTATACTTGTTTACGCGCTTTTATATGCGACCTATCATTCAACTGGATCTAGTAAAGTGGACCAAGCGGATCTAGATTCTGGGATAGCTCTCCGTATAGTAATTTATACATCTAGAATAATAGTTACACAAATATTGTCCTTCTAACTCTGTGTCTAGGATACGCTTCGGGCTTAACTAGTTAATTGGATATTGCCAATGGTTTATTGCTCGTGTTGACTAGCAGATGACCTAGATAATTCAACAAGTAACGTTCTGATTCCATTGGATAGTTGAACAAGTAGACTACTAGTGTATAGATCGCCATTAAGCGGTAAGTGGGTAAAGTCTCTATGAGCTAGGGTTTAACAAGATCACCATTACTTTAATCCCAAAGATAGATTATAATAAGCAAATAAAGATGCTTTATGCGGATGCTTTAATTGTGACAGAATTAATTTTTCTAGGTCTTAGGATGATGTAACTCCTAAGTCTTAAGAATGATATGCCACCTCGAGAGAAGAAATCATTGCACTTAATAAACAAACCAACGTTCTAATCGGATTAATAATGGTTAATACAGTTTTCTTATATAAGGTTCGACCGCTCTTTTATCTTTTGTCTATTAGCTTGCGTGGGTAACAGTGTCTTGAATTGATTGTAGTCACCAACCAAACTGTGCCAGTCTCTCAGGCTGAAAACCCCCCTTTTCCTATTAGAATTAGGATTTAGACTGACATAGGTTTAACATAGGATTAGAATAGAATTAACATAGATTAGATAACCAAGATATTAATTAAATTGATAGATTTAACCTCGCTTTAAGTGTTCGACACCTTACTTACCACAAAACTACTATCGATCGGGTACACTACCTGTTAAAGTGTTGTTTTTGGTTTAGTCGGCAAAATATAAATTTAAAACTTGAATCATCTTAAATATATCATACAACGACAGCACATCAAGTTTTTGAGCGCCGAGTTCCGGGAATGAAAATTAATCTTGATTTTTATTTTTGATATTTTGGTTTTTAACATTAGATTAATCTAACCTTTATGGTTTAGGTGTAATTTAGATTAAGTGTAATTTTTCTGTATATTTGTCCCTTTAATTGTTTTGCTTGCCTACTTGTGTTGTTTGTTTTGTGTGTTTGATTTCAGCATTGTATACTGTTGGGCCCGTTGCCAGGGAATGAAAATTTAATTTTATTTTTATTTGATATTTTGGTTTTTAACATTAGATTAGATCTAACCTTTAAGATTAGTGTAATTTATATTAATTAGTGTAAATTAGATTAGTGTAATTTTTTTGTAAATTGTGTTCTTTAATTGTTGCTTTCATACTTGTGTGTTTGTTTGTGTGTTGAATTTTTGCATTGTATATTTTGCATATTGTGTGTTTGTGTGTTATTCAAAGTACGCTGTAATTTTTTTTTCAAACCAATACGGCGTATTCAATTTATTGGATACGGCGTATAATTTTTTTTTCAAACCAATACAGCGTATTCAACTTATCAATACGGCGTATATCAAGTTAAACAGAATACGACAATAATGTCTAGTTGACAGTTTTTTCCTAGCGACTTTTATTACAGGTTAAAATGGACGACCCCAACATTACTATGGAGGAGTATATCAGGCTTAAGGAAGAAAAAGCTCGTAGCGGGTAAGTGTTTTAACTGGGGAAACAAGCTACCGTATGGTAAGATCTGGGATAATAAAGATGTTCACGACCTCGGATCTTTGAAACTGAATTCCCAGCTATAGTCTTTAAGACACGTTAACATCTAAAGCAGCACTCTCGTGTGAGCCTAAGATAATTTCTCTTTACAACGATGAAGTCAACTTTAGAATATCGTTTGACGAATCCGACGATGAAGAATACACGATAATTTTCGACAAAATTCATTTTCTTACAAAATAATTTCTGTCAACAATTTAAAAAACAGATACGGAAAATGATATTGATAAAGTCAATATGCCTTTGTTTCCGACACCAACCAACGGTCATATTATTTTCATGATTTAGACTACTTTTAATGAATTTGAGAATGGAATTATACACGCCAGTTTTACAATGATGCTCTAACGTCTAAATCAGATTTCTTAACTGAACCTACTGTAAGTCCTCAACATATCAATGAATTTAATTTAAAAGATGAAACATCATTGTCCAAATGTGATGAAGAGGAACAAAACGTTTTAAACTTTAATGATCTATTCCCGTTTAACTTAATTTATCCCGATGATTCAAAATTGGATGAGGACAATGATAATGATAAAATAGATATTGAACATTCTTCGGGGGATTTATCTGTCAAACAATTTACCTGATTTAATAAATACCGATGTTTGGTGCCCTATGCACATGAGTCAAATAACTTTTGAAACAAGTCATGATAAATAGAAGTAAATTTTCAAACTAAATTTTTATCTAAGAATTAAATGTTTAATCTCAGCTGAAATCATCTTAACAAAGGGATGTCATTCATTTTCCTAATCAAGAATTTGTATGTGCCATTTGGCATCCCGTTCAACCCCAAATTGTTTTATAAGGATGGGATTAAATTGGGGCAAGTCTAACTTAAAGACTTTTCTGTAAACAAAAGTGCTTCCCGGGAGACAACCCGGAATGTTATTTAATTTTTGTTATCGAGTTTGTCTTCCCATATTTTCTATACGGCGTATCCAAACCCCATTTCCCAGACTTCAATACGGTGTATCCGCCCCATACCATACGGCGTATTGAATGTCTAGACGTTATCAGTCTTTATTTTTCATGAACTTTAAAAACATTATTGTCGTTTATGCGAATATGCCGTATTCATCTACTTGATATGCTGTATCCACAGTCTGACCCGTATTTAGTTGGTTTTAGTTTAGTTTAAATTAACCGTAGATACCAAGATAGGAATGCACTTGTTTTTCCTATATTTTACATAGGACCTTGTGAAGGAAATATCGACGAATATTGGTGGAGAATTTACAAATCTGGAAATCTTGAAGTGTTGGAGTCTTGAAACCTCAAGACGGCTGTTCAACACACGATCTTGCTCATAAACGCAAATTGGATAATCTACCAAGCAAATATCAAGGGAGTTTCTCATTCTAATTCTTTTTAAATTCTCGTATTTAATGTTTTACATATACAACAAGGATGTTTTATAATTCAAGTGGGGGGTGGAATTAGAATGTTTACTTGTCCTAAATTTTCACAATAAAAGGCTTAAATTTAAAATTTTTCAAGCATACTTTTGTGAAATTACATGTTACATAACCCGCACACAATAACCCTTGATAGATATTGTGAGGATTTAACCTTTTCGTTTCCAAATGTTTACCCAAATTCCATAAAATATGAGTGTGCCGGTGATGTTGTAGACTTTAGAACTTGGCTTGGTATAATTATATTTCGAAGACCCACAATAATGAGTATTATGGATTTAATTAGAGTAACTTGTTTAAATTGGTAAATCTTAAGATTACAACCAAATCGCCTATACATGTTGTTTATTAACTAACTATACCGGTTAGTTAACCTCCAAGTTTAAACTCTTCCACTCTCATCTTTAGAGTGATGATCCACTAGAACAACTCGTAGAGCCAATCCACACCTTAACCTACCCTGTTAGATTAAGTTTAATTTACAGTTGCTAGTTGCTTAAAGTGTAAAGTCGGTATTTCCCGAGTCTTGTGTCATTTTCTATCTTTGGTGCGGTTGGAAATTTGCACATTGCAAATAGGAATGTATACTAGTAGTCAAAGCTCATGTAATTTTACTACATTCACAATTAATGGTGAATCCGAAGAACGAAGAAATTACGGAAGGAATTATCCAGAATTATTATGATCGTGAAGATGGTGAAACTACATCGAGATTTGAAGATTTGTTTAAAAAAAGAGAGAAAGAAAGTTTGAAGATAATCGTTTCGCGAAAGAGCATTACCGAAGGAATTATACGAAGGATCGATTTCAACATACGATCTAGCTCATAAACGCAAATTGGAGAATCTACCGAGCAAATATCAGGGGAGTTTCTCATTCTAGTTCTTTTTAAATTCTCGTATTTAATGTTTTACATATACAACGAGGACGTTGTATAATTCAAGTGGGGGGATGGAATTAGAATATTTACTTGTCATAAATTTTCACAATAAAAGGCTTAAATTTAAAACATTTCAAGCATACTTTTGTGAAATTACATGTTACATATATTTGTTTCTTGATTTTTATTTAACAATAATTTACTTCCCACTCACCTAATGATTAACCTCTGGTTTTACGCGAATGAGGAGCCATACGAACATGCATGTCTATTCCGGCGTTCCGGCCATGTATGCATGTTTTATACCTTGTTGGTTTTATGACTTTTGGTGAAAGTTAGAAGGTTCCTATCCTATATTATTCTTCATCCTAACCGTTGGTTAAATTCGAATGGGGATGTGATCGAACACTCATGTCTATCCTGGCGTTCCGGGTGTGTATGTGTGCTTCAGTTGCCTTATTGGAGTGGTACTTCTGGTGAAAGATTGTAGAATGATCAAACCATACGCCTTTCCATACAAAAACCCATATTTACCTTTATTATAACACCCCGTGTTTTAGGACAATGTACGACATTAATAAAGTCACTATTTATTTTTTTTGTATTGTACGCGTTTGTTTTTAATGGAAATCGT
>BQNB010151144.1:0-15938 GCA_026074375.1 Tanacetum coccineum
AAGGAAATTATATTTCAAATTTTATGCATTGATTACTTGTAAACATTCCTTGGAAACTTGTACATTTATTTTGTACGTAATTATTACATATAGTTTGGGTTTTGATATAAACGTTAACGAATTATGCTCATTTAGTAATAATGTCATCAAAACTATGTTAAATAGATAACGTACATGGTATAGAGGATATTAGAATATTAACTTGACATATTAAGATGTTTACTTGATATAAACATATATAGAATTGGCATAGGTAGTTGTGTGAGATCGTTTACTTTAGAAATGTAAACTATGTTACATAATGGAATAAAGCAAAAAAATTCCTGTGAAAAAGTAGTAGTTAATATAATATAAGTAGAAATTATAGTGATAAAAATTGTGGGTTGTTACATTCCCCCAACCTTACAGAAATCTCGTCTCAAGATTTAGTTGAGTGATAGAGTGATATTTGGAAACAGAAGTTCTTAACTTCTATAGTTTCTGGTCTGATGGCCTACTTTGTTACAATTCTGACACCTGACAGTGCAAGGTCCTGTGTGATGCAGTGTACACTTCCTATACAGGGGATGAATTACACGAACCCGCTATCTATGCAATATTCCGTTAAGGCAACACACAAGTAAGGTAGTATAAAGACTATTACAAGTCCCCTAAGATCAACCATGGATGGGTAAGGTAGTATGAAGACTGTTACTGATGGTATCCTGTCTACTCAATCACGTTTCCCTAGACGTCTATGCCAATGTAATATTTTATGGCTAGTTTTCTAAAGCCTAACGCGCACACCCATCACAAGAAGCAATATTAAAAAGATCTACAAACTAATTCACATGCAATCATAAGCAAACACTATAAGATCTAGCCAAGCATGTTAAGAAGGAATAAAGAACATAAATTAATCAAACAAAACATAGACATATTGGATGAATAATAGATAAAGAACTTCACTGATCAAAACATGGAGTTAGTGATGTTACAAGAGGGTTAGAGAACCCTAAAAACGGCATAGCAATGGCTAATAATCGTACCCTAAATAATACTTTCGAGTTCCACACTTAAAACCCTAATAATTTTATATATATAGGAAAACGGACGCGACGGCGTCGCGTTATAATCCTGACGCCGTCGCACCGCCGAATCTTCTAGGGCTTCACTATGTCGGTTAAGTTCTGACGCCGTCTTGATTTCTCTGACGCCATCTTTTATATATCCTGACGCTGTCACAAGAGATTGTGACGCCGTCTCCACACACTGTGCGCCTGTTCTTATCGACTTTGGTGTAGAGTTGTAATCTCGTTCGTTTCTTCCCTAAATGAGCCCAAGTCACGTGTATTTCTTCCAAATGCCATCCAAGTGCTAAAAATACAAAAAGAAACGATTAAGCATATTTTTTAGAGATCTTTGCATGATTTATGAGGTTAAATGACCCCGAAAAAGTGTATAAAATGACACCTCATCACTATCTTTATTTAAAGCTCCTCGTGCTATTATAAAAAACATTAGAATCTATGAGAAGACATTTCTTTTGGGGCTTTAAATAGGATCAACGAGGTATTAGTTGGATTAAATAAGACACCATCCTTATTGAATTCGACAAGGGAGGTCTTGGAGTTGGTAGCCTTGAAGCTAAAAACCTTGGCCTCCTTGGCAAATGGAAATGGAGGTTTCTGACTGAAAATAAGGCTCTTTGGCGTCAAGTTATTTCTATGACGATGGTGGTGGATTTTTGACCCCTTCGAATACGTCTAGAGTGGGTGGTACTTGGTGTGATATTTTAAAATATATTGAGATTATTGAATCCTCTGTGAGCTCTTTCAAGAGCTCTTTTATTCTTAAGGTCTCTAATGGGGCTGACAGCCATTTTTAATGTGATCCCTGGTGTGGTGGCAACTTGTGTCTAATGGTCTTTATCCTAGAGTGTTCTCCTTGGATGCTCTAAAGATTGTAGAGTTTGTGATAGATAAGATTTTAATAATGGTGTTTGGGGTAAGACTTAGTCATGACGGCTTCCCCCTCGTGATAGAGCCTTAGATGATCTTACTTGTCTCTCATTTCTTCTTAGTAGTATTCAACTCGTTTCAAATGGCAACGCTAAATGGATTTAGAACGACGATGTTTCAAGGGTGTTTAAAGTCAGTTCGCTTGCCAATATCATCCAAAACCATATGTTAAGTGATTGTGTCATTGGCGATCATCATCATTGGAACTATTGGATATCTAAGTAAGTTAATATATGTGTTTGGAGGGCATCTTTCAATAGATTTCCTTGTCGTTCTAACCTTGCATCTCGTTACGTTAATATCCTATCATCTTGTTACCCGTTCTATGAGACGGATATTGAAGAGATCCACCACTGTCTTATCAAATTTTGCAAGGTGTTAGCGGTTTGGAGAAAAGTGTGGGGATGGTGGAACCTTCCCATACCTTTGGTGTTTCCTACATTTTTGATATCGTATATTGCTATGGGTAACATTTGGTCCTATGGCTGCTCTTGTGCTAACAAAGTTTTGTTTGGTGTGTTTCAGTATGCTCTCCGGTTAATATGGAATTGGAGAAATAGAGTTCTAAATGTTGAGCCCGACATGGTTGCCATAATTAAAAATGAAGAAATCTTCCCTTTAGTGCAAATATGGATTTTGGCTTGCTTAAAGTCTTGTGATGCTAACTAGAGTAATTGGATATCTTTTCCTTTTTATATGTTCTCTCCAGTTTGAGTTGTTTTTGTTTGTTTGTGTAGTTTCTTTTCTAGTTGTTGTTGTTTTCTGATGTGGTTTTGTTCTTCTTTAAAGTTTTGTATCTTCTGTTTGACTTCCAGTTTGAAGCATGGTTCTTTTATAATTACGAGTCATGCATACCCGTGCGTTGCACACGGGCTGAAGATATTTTGCAGGTTGAGCAACTCAAAAGGTTGTGTGTTCAGCATAACCTCCTGAGTACTTATGTTGCACAATGAATGTGAATGAGGTAACGTCCGTCAACACTTAATGGGAGTACGCATCACCTTGCTGCACAACACACTGCGCAACTTGTACATTGTATCAACACTAATGACAATTAATTAATGGGAGTACGCATCACCTTGCTGCACAACACGCTGCGCAACTTGTATATTGTATCAACATTAATGACAATTAAATTAGATGACCTAAGTTTATAATATAATAGATAGCCTTTAAAAAAATTAAAAGATAAGATTTAATTCTTTTAAACATTTCATAATCATAATTTAGGATAACTCTTCATGAAACAATCATATATAATTTTGTGTTTGATCTCTAACAAATTTCTAACTTTGTACAATATTACAACAACTACTAAAAATGATATTATTGATGATCTTAGACCGACCGTAATGGCTTCGTCGAACCTTCAGTCGACCCCATAAGTGACGCGCTCTGATGTGACGAGTTGCAACACCGAAGTGTAGTATAGGCAAGACCTCGGGGTTGACCATTCTATAAAGGAATAGTGAGGTAAGTTCGAAATGTATGTCGCTTAAATTTAGGGTTCAAGAGATGATTCTTTTTGTATTTTTATAGTTTATTGAAAGCAAGTAAACAATCGGGTTTTGAGAGAAGGTTTTGATTAAGCTAATAACTACTCCTACAAGCAGAAAATTAAATGACAAAAAAGTAGAATGGTTAGAACTTTTTATAGGGAAATGGGTGTTTATCTAGGGTGCACTACTTCCTAGTCGATCTATCTAATCTATTGCATTGTCACGTCGTTGCTAGTGTCATATGGAGTATTCCTTATTAGGGGTGTAAACGAACCGGACGAACACGGATGGAGCCTTGTTCATGTTCGTTCATTTAATTTTAGCTGGACAAATAAATGAACACGATCACTTAAACGAACAAATTTTCTTGTTCGTTTATTAAGAAATAAGGTTGTTCATGTTCGTTCATTTAGACACTAAACGAACATAAATGAACGAACATAAACGATCAGACGTAAATAAACATAAAATTCACAATAATATACACCATATTGTGTTTTATAAGTGTTGTTTTGTTTAAGTAAAACAATTTTAAAACTATATAATAAAAAAGATACGATAGACGATCATAAACATATATACGATCATAAACAAACGAATAATCAGACGTTTACGAACATAAATGAACGAACAAGACTTTTGTTCATGTTCGTTCATTTAAC
Source organism: Tanacetum coccineum (assembly GCA_026074375.1). NCBI lineage: Eukaryota > Viridiplantae > Streptophyta > Magnoliopsida > Asterales > Asteraceae > Tanacetum > Tanacetum coccineum. Next base: position 4,162 of record BQNB010151144.1, read on the forward strand.
TAAACAAACATAAAATGTTGTTCATGTTCGTTCATTTAATAAATAAACGAACATAAACGAACTTTTTACCGAACGGTTCACGAAATGTTCACTGAACGTTCAGTTCGTTTACAACCATATTCCTTATTACCTATTGTGGTTTGGTAAGTCCCTCGCTTATATACTAGCCTAAGCGAATAACACCTGTGAGATTGCCTACGAATACACCCAATAACTAGTATACGCTTAAAAAACAATTTATACTAATAACCTAAGACATAAGCATTAATTAAGCTTGTTTTAGTTAACGTTCAAGCTAGATTATGAACCCTATCCAATTTTCAACTCCTAACAAAGACACCATTAGTAAGATATAATAGATTAAATATTACAACTAGGTTTCATGCAATCATAAATAAACACTAATTGAGTTTAGCTTAACATGTTAATAGAGAAAAAGAACAAGACATAATCAAACAATCAAGATGCAATATAATTGAATGATTAATGTATTAAAGTTATCTCAATAATACATGAGAAGTCTTGAGGTAAAAAGGGCTATAAAAGCACTAAAAATTTATATAGGGTTTGTCTCCCAAAAGTCCCACACGAATTATGAAAAACAATGCGAAATATATATAATAAAATACATCTAACGGCGTCAGGTTATGCCTGTGACGTCGTCAGCTCGCCGTCGACCTTTAGGGTTATTCTCCACCGCCATAGTTTGATGTTGTCGCTTGATAAGGTGTGACACTGCTTGTGACGCCACCAGCTAGGCCGTCCCAGAAACCTGAAGCGTCAAAGTGTACATAAAAATTTCACTTTTTGGCACTTTTGGTGACCACATCACGATGCCGGTCACGATCCCGAACTTTTCTGTTTTCTTCAGTTCTTCGCTAAATCGAGCCCAAGTCACTTGTATTTTCTTCCGTTTGCATCTCAAATACCTAAAACTCCAAAAGGAATGATTTAGGGAAATAAATGATCAAATATTCACGATTTAAAGACCTTAATGACTCCTAAAAAGTGTATGAAATTACACATCATCACGTTCCCCCACCCCAACCGACCCATTATAGACCATAAAAAGGAGGACTCTGTCTTAATTTCGACCGAGTTGTGTGATAGCTAGACACACAAAAAACACCCAACAGTAACGTTTTTGACCGTTGGGTCACATATTCAATAAAAAATCTTTAAAAATTTAAGTACATTTACCCTATAAAAAAGGAATGCTCAAAAGCTTGGTGGATTTTGGACGACTGTGGTAGGTTACTTTAAGAAGGATATTGGGAATCTAGAAGAGGCTACGATGCCCTCAACACCAAATGAGAAAATAGGGTTCGTCCTAAACTTGGTCAATTTTGCGCGGTTCATGATAATGTAAAACATAGGAACCAAACTTCACACTGATTGAGTTGTGCTGAATATCATGCGACGTACGGTCAAAACTTCACACTGATTGAGCTGTGAAAACTTTTGAGAGAATATAAATTTGGCAAGAGATAGAAATGCCAAAGTTTTACGAAAGTAGAGAGTCGGGACTTCCAAAAAGTCAAAGACATCGAAAACCACCTTACACGCCACATCAAGCTCAGCACATGGTGGTTTTAATTTCAATTAAGAATGGATGATCTCGATGACGAGGAGGAAGAGGTTTGAGAAGTTCAACCAGTGGGCCTGGACATAGCAAAGAAAAAATCGTCATCCTCCTTCGTTCCTTCGGAATCTTTAACTGCTGCAAATCTTGTTGATTTGTTAGTCGATAAATGGAAAAAACGTCAAATCGGGTTTGGTTTCTAAAAAAGAAAGGAAACCCATGATTCTTATTTAGAGTTGAAGCAACGTCAAATGGAAATGAGAGAATCAACAACAAATGGAATTGGAACAACGGAATATTGCACAAAAGCAAGAAGAACGTGAGCTGCAACGTTAAATGTTTATCTTTCAACAAGAAAATAAAAGAGACATACTCAATGAAACAGCCGATGACCATTTGATCGGAAGATAACGAGAGACGGTGTTGGAGATGAAGCGATAAATAAGAGAGAAATATAATTTAGACTATTAGTTTAAGATTTTGATTTTTATTGTAATGTTTTTATATATGTTTGAATTATTAATATAATGTTTATTAATTATTAATGAAAATTTAATTTTAGTGTACAGTTACAAAAATGAAATTGAAAGAAAAGTGATGACACGATTTCTCTCTTACATTAGTATAGTTATGAAAAAGGTTAGGTATAAAAAACTGAGTTGGCTTTGATGTGACGTTAGTAACCACGATATAGAGATGATGTCTGAAGAGATTTTGCCATCATTCTTCCAACATACTATAGTTTTCAAATCCTTCAGATATATTTTTATATAGAAAAATAAGATGATCATAATTGACCTCACAATATTGGCCATTTTGGTAGAAAATGTCTAAAACAACATTACATGAAACATAATATCGTTTTGTTGGTGATTTTGAGTTTCTCACTTAGTTCACTAGGTACTATAACACCGTAATATTAAAAAAGTAAGTCACATTAACGTCACTTCAGCTTTAACATTTTAACACTAACACATCAACATACCCCTGCAATCATAACACCATATAACACCACTTTTGGGACCCACAATTTTTTTCTTTTCCATTTATTTAAACAAACTTAATTTTTCATTCTTTAATTAAAAATACAAATTACAATGCTTAAAAAAACATACGAACTAAAAAAAACATACGGAAAAAACATACGAAAAAAACATACGCCCTAACAACTAATCCCGGTACAAATTATATTTGTCATTGATTTGTTGTTTTTGCACGTTAATCCAATACGCGTCGTCCCCCGACAAATCCTTCGTGCTAATAGCGAGAAATTTCATCTCTTCCAAACGCATTATCGTACAGTCTTTCTCTTTAGCGATCTCGTACGCCTTTTCGGTGGCTTCCCGTTTGAGATGAAGCTCGTTTGTCATAAAGTCCCTGAATTGGTTTGACGAGTTACTTCCCTCGGTGCTCGTCGTGGTATCGGATTTGGTTTTTTTGTTGGGACGTTGTTTGCCGGGAGGACGTGGTCATGCATCTTCGCCGAATAGCTCCTCATGGCCTACCCCGGGGACTTGGCCGCCTTCGGTTAAATCAACCGGGTCGGACGCGTCCCAGTTTGCATGGATGCGCAAAATTTCCCAAGCGTCTTCTTGACTAAACGGGTTTCCTTTATTCTCGTCACGATAAGTCGATCTAGCCCGTTTCATAGCATCCAAATCGTTTTCGCCACTTTTTCCCAAACGTTTGACTCGTTTGAAAATGGCGTTGAACTTTTGGCAATTATGGTTCAACGTATACCATTTGCTTGTCAACATGTCCTTGTTATGTTTTTTTGGTAATTTTGCCTATTGAACTCGTTCAAAATCCTAAACCAAACCGTTTCTCCCTTTTGTGAATTTCCGATATTCGGATCCTCGAAAATGGAAACGTAACACGAAGCAAGTAAAGTTTCCTCGATTGGTTTCCAACGTTGAGTAAACCCCCCCCCCCCCCCCCCCCCCCCCCCCCACGTAGGGATTTTTTTCGAACGTGGGTTCTTTGCCTTTTTTGGAGGCCCGTTTAAGTCGTATTTTTGGTTGGGAGTCGGTAGGTGGTTGTGATTGTGATTGGGAGGAATGGGTTTGTGGTTGTTCTTGTTGATGGTATTGCGGTGGGTTTTGTTGTAGATTTTGGAAGTCCATGTTTAGCATTTGTTGTTGATATTGTTGTTGTTGAAATAGTTGTAATTGTTGAAATTGTTGAAGTTGCTCGGGAGTCGCAGGGAAACCGAATTGGGGTGGGTTACCAGATGAGGGTGTCGGAGGGTTTGACGAAGAAGACGAGCTGGGGTTCGTCACACCGAGGAGGTCAAAAGGCTTTCGTTAGGAAATCCTGCCTTTTTTTCTAGTGGAAATATAAAACTCAGTGTTGTAAAAAGCGGGCTAGGCGGGCATACACCGCCTCGATTTATGGCTAGGCGACCAAATTATGAGGAAAAGTCTAAAGGCTGTCAAACATCCGCCTAGGCAAAGCTAGGCGGTCAACGAAGTCAACAAAAGTCAACGTTTTTTGACTAAAAATTAGGGGTTTTCTTTCCAATATACCCGACCCATATTTATTTTAACATAACATCTTAACACAAAAGAAAAACCATCGATTATAAACACAAAGTCATGGGTTTTTTGTATGAAATTTGAACCAATTGAACTATATGAACAAGATGAGAATCAAACATCAATTTAATATTTATGTTTGAAGTTTTTTTTTGAACGACAACTTTATTAAAAAAAAACCACTAGCAAGAAGCTAGAAAATTACAAAAAAAGTAAATAAGGATGCTGAAGCCAGCTATCCCAACTAAATGTATTTTTGCTCCTAGCTATACACCAAGTAAACGACCGCATAACAATATCGTCAAAAAGAACTTCTTTCTGTGGTTTCTTGGCCGAAAAAAGAATTTGATTTCTATAGCTCCAAATACTCCACCAAGCAGTATAAAAAACTCCTTCCAGAACACTTTTACTCCTAGAATTCATCCGCAACGCCTTGATCCAAGAAAGCCAAGATATGTAGGAATCCAAAGGAATCCAAACCAAATTCCACCATCTGTAAACTAAACGTGTGACTTCTATCGCCAAATCACATCTAAACAAAAGGTGAGCCAAGTCCTCGTCAGAAACATTACAAATCAGACAAGATGAAGAAGGCACCAACACACCCCTTCGAGCCAAATTGGAACGAGTAGGAAGGCGATCGAGAGAAACCTTCCAAGCGAAGATATTAACCTTAATTGGAATCGTCTTAATCCACCGCGTAGGAGAATCAGCTTTCGGAAGGAAAGTCGCGTCAAGTAAATTACGAACATCTTTAACACAAAATTCACCGTCCAGTATTTGAAGTAATATGTTCACGTTTGAAGTTTTATCTACTTGTTATGTCTATTTGTGTATTTTGCAACTTTAAACAATGTGAACTTTGAATTATTTGAAATTAGAAGTATTTTGTTATGTTATACATATTATTTATATCCGCCTAGGCGGCGCTTAGGCGAATTCCGCCTCGAAGGTGGTCGACCGCCCGACTAGCGCTTAGCGATTTTTGCAACATTGATAAAACTTGTGTTTGAATTGTGGATGTGTGTAAAAAATATATGGGAAATGGGGTATTTATATCGTATTGTATAGGTTTTTTAAATAAGTTACTTTTTTTAAAATATGACCGTTTATAGCCGTTATATGGGAAAGGGTTATTTTTTAAATTTAAAAATTGGATATTGGTGTTGTTGTGTACATTGGTGGCTCAACTCAACGGGCAACGGCGTTGGTTTTTTCCATCCGCGGTATGGTAACGCTGCATAACGCAGCGTCACGTGGGCTTAACACTTTTCTCGGTGTTACCATACCGTGTGCTCTTATCGTTAGTGATTTTAAATTTAAGTTTCATCCTCTCTAAAAGAGTCAGGATTTCGATAGGACATTATGATCAAGTACACGATTGGTATATTAAAAAAAGGAGTAAATTGCATAAATCGTCCTTAAAGTTTGGCCAAATTGCATGTTTCATCTCAAACGTTAAGAAAATGCTAGGATCGTCCCTGTTGGGAAAACTTTTCCTCACAGGGACGATAGTTGCACCAAAAGTTTCTCCACAAGGACGATCCTTACTCTTTCGTAATGTTTGAGACGAAACATGTAATTTGTCCAAACTTTAAAGACGATTTATCCGATTTACTCTTAAAAAAGTCATCCATGTGATAGACTAGACAATTTCATTGGAAGTACATTTTGTTAAGGACAAAAGTACAGTTGGTTGTAAAGTACAATGAATGTCTTTGTATAAAAACCGATTTGAAGAAAAATATGTACATTTTGATTCATAGAAGATAACCGATGCGCCAATATGTGCTCACAGTTGTTGGAGATCTTTTTAATGAAATTTAATCTACAGAGGTATATACTTTTTCCTCATCTTAAATAAATGTTTAATTTTATATTATATTTCATGAAACCTTTTGGTATACTTTCGGGTCGAGTTTGAACTTCAAAACACTCGGCTCGTGCGTCTCACAAGTCTTATCGAGCTTTAATTAAGTTACAATTTCACCCTTTTATATACATGTTATTAATTTGCATAAAAGTGAGTCCAGTCAAGCTTGATATGCCTTTTATCGAGTTCGAGCTTAAAATGTTGAGATAATCAGAGCTCGAGTCGAGTTTCGAGCTCGAGTTTTAATAGTCGAGTCGAGTTCAAACTTGTTAGCATTCGGCCCGACTCGGCTAGTTTACACCCCTAGAACACAAGGCATGGCAAACTTTGAATAGTAAGCTACTAAAGTTGTTTTACATGTTATGATATGATATATGTATTCTGTGAACATGAATGAAACCAAAATGTTTCATAATTTAGGTTATGCGTATTCTAGAATCATGACTCCATGAGTAAGAGATAATAGTTGAGAATACAAGTTACAACTTTCATGAGGGCGAGGATGTAGTTTGGAACACCTCAAGTACGGGGACTTCCACTGCAAGCAAGAATTGAGACAAAAAAGGTAAATACCCTAATGTTTTTTACTATTTATGCTTTTTAGTTGAAACAGATGATAAGAACATACATTATACTATAAAGGGTGGTAGTGCGTTTGTGCAGAGAAACAGAATTGAGAGGTACTTGTATGAGTGAATGTGTAAAGAAAGAAAAAAGAGAGCAGATATGTGCGCGAGAGATAAAAAAACTTAACCATGTTTATGCCGGGCTTCTTACCAAATCATCGTTTATTATCTTTTCTTGATGCCTTAGGCAAAAAAAGTTTAATGGATCAGCTTGACCAATTAGCTGATTTTGAAAAAGGGGGCTTACTGATCTTTCTATTCCTTTCCTACTTTTGACAAATGTAAGCAGTTTGGCTATCTTAGTAGAGTTTTTCTTTGTTCATGTGCTAATGGTAGTTGTCATATAGTCAAGCCGGCAAAATAAGAAAGATTATCATGTCTAGTTTTAAACATTAAACGGCAACTAAAATAAGCAACATGTTCGATCTTCACCTACTCCAGTGTTGAACAAATACATACATACCTTCATTTGATTAGATTTAGTCAACTTAACATGTTCTGAGAAGCCAAGTAAACAAACATTTCATCATATGTTACAAGGAAAAGTCAACTAGAGAATCATTCATCTACCATATCAGTTCGAATCTGTAACTAATACCAGTTGAATAATGCAAATATGAAACATTCAAGAAAATCAGCGAATAATAAACAATTCAAGTTTGATTATTCTTCCCCTTCATATCATTCTATAAATAGATGATTAACATGCATAACCAATATCATAACCTAGTACTTACTTAAAAACCAACTAAATTTTCAAGAAAATATAATAATGGCTAGAGTGTCGATTATGAAGATGCTAATGGTGTTTGCTGCTACAGCGATGCTTGTAGATATGGGGGTGGCAGTTGATATCACTGTCGGAAGTCCAAATGGAGGGTGGGACTTGTCTACAGATTTGTCATCATGGGCTTCATCCCAAACATTTTCTGTAGGCGATAATCTAGGTAACAAATTTGGAGTCTATTACACTCTTTAGTGTTGCATGAAAACTAGTAGCAATTTCAACCCATCTACTTATAAATGGGTCGATTTGGAATGTCTCTAACATTAACTTTTAATTTATGCAGATTTCCAGTTTACATCGACTCATGATGTTCTTGAAGTCACAAGGGAAAACTATGATTCTTGTGGACTCGGATCTCCTATTTCAACCACCGTTACAAGCCCTGCTAGATTCCCACTAACGGCTGCAGGAAGCCGTTATTTTATCTGTGGCCGAGGTGCCCATTGTAGTCAAGGAATGAAGGTTCAGATTGACGTAGGGTCAGGAACATCTACACCCACCACTCCTTCATCCCCGACACCACCACAAACCACCCCTCCATCATCTACTACACCACCACAAACCACTCCTCCTTCATCTACGACTCCACCAGCAAATGTTCCTACAACTAGTTCACCACCACCTCCCTCGTCGGCTATTACACTAAAGATGACTGTTGGTTCAGTACTCGAGTTTGGGATCCTCGTGATGATGCTACTATCCCTTTGATAATTATTAGATTATGCATTTGAGTGTTTTTTCTATGTTTCACCATTCTATGATTTTTATCTTCATTTGTAATAAAACATGTATCTTTTGTTTATAGTAATCTACAAAATTATTGTTTGTGCAGTTGTAAGAGGTTCATCTATTATAAATAAAATGAGATTAATTTGACATGAAAAAGTAAGACAATTACTAACATCACTGCGGTTCGTTTAAGAAGATTGTGCAATTTGATAAAGATGTTTATAGTGACTAGAGGTGTCAAAATAAGTGAGTTCGCTAATGGGTCAAAACATATAAAGATTGAATCTTGATGCACGAAGATCAAATCTTTATGCATAAAACGCCCAAAGGGCTTAAAAAATTAATCAAGAACCCTAATTTTTTTTTTGTCAAATTTTATTACTTGTAACTACAAATTCTACATGATGGCTCGTGATGCCACTGTTGGGATTTTAGATCTAATTTAACAATTAAACATATCACGAGTACGCAGCAGAAAGATCAAAGCACGTATAGAATATGTAATTAACAAAGGGATCAAGAAGCGTGTACCTTTTAGCAATTAACGAAATCCACCTTCTTGAATATACGCATGTGTATAAATCGAATACCACGCAAACTAAACAAGTTACCAAAGTAGATAACCTCTATGGTGTGCATACACTACACGTCACTGAGATACGTTAGGATGCTAGTCCTTTCTTCACGAATAAAACAACCCAACACCATGTTCTTGTTTTGGATCTTGCGTCACACGATCGAATCCCACAATAATAACAGATCGCATGTATCAATAAAGTAATGTAACAAGTAGATGCAATTGAATATATTGCATGCATATCAACTATACATGCATACGTAGTTAAACATATGCATGCAAATAATATAATACATGTTCTCTGATTTGCCGAACCAGGAGGAAACAGAAAACATAAATTGTTATTACTTTATGTTTTGAGAAGGGTTGCCAGTCGATTGACTTTTTCTTAATATCATATATCTCTCACTTCCGAATGAATGAGGCAAAGGGTTTATATAGCCAAGACTTGTTCTCCAAGTCATGCTCAAACACCTCCTCTTATTTTCTAGAAACGACACTCGGACCCCTCCTTCTTTTATTGTTGCGACCATTTAATTATTTCGTGAAACATATTAATATAATTAATATACAATATATTAATTACATTAATAAACGTATCCTCTGTGTATACGTGTGTGCCCCCATAGGCTCACATATTTCCGGCCGTATATTTATTTATGATATGGACATATCCCAACAGCTCCCACTTGGACATGTCACAAATAAATATAACAACATTGGTAAGCGTCTAGCAACACGCCAATGTTCCCAGAAATACATGAGTGTACTTTCGTAAAGTCACAGTTAAATGATTTATGAATTTACAATCCCTTTGTTTCCGATACCGTGTTAAAAATGGATATGGATCGATAGTCATTCCATTAATTAACGATTCTGTTTCTCGTATATATGATTAATCTAGATTACCAAAAATCATTGAGACATATCTACCTGAGTTTTTGGGTGCGGCCACACATACATCTGATTAACCCTACGAGGGGCCCAGTGTATATTTGAATGCTTTATTTTTTCTCTTGTTATTTTTGTTCCATCTGACATGTGTAAATGCATGAAAATAAATTGTGCACAATCTACTCATTTCTAATTAACAGATTCAAAACTCAAAATGGTGCATCTTAAAGAATAGAAAATGCATCTTAATGCAAGTAGTTGCATCTAAAGGTGTGTGTTTTAATCACACTTCGCACCAATTTTATTTTAATTACTTCTCAATGGATTCCTTACTATATTTATATATATACAAGTCTATATATATATATATCTATATATATTTATTTGTATCTAGCAAACACCTCAAAATTCTAGTTTCAACATAAAACAGAATTTTACTTCTTGCAATAAGAAACTAGACCAAAGTCTTTAGAATCGGTTGTAAGATATATGAGTTGGACCTTGGAGATGAAGTTTATATTGAATGAGATATACGAACATATAGACATCCGTCGTTTTATATACTAGCTACAAGGTCGGTCAAGGAACTTTAGCTACAAAGGTGTCGGTTTATATGTTTTTAAGCTTATTCAAAATTGATTTATCAAATTATCACAATCTCATTAATACAAAAACTAGCTACTTAAGCACTGAAGTTGTTTTTTGTATATCTTGGGTAACAAGAAGTAAAAGATTATACGTGGGGTTTTTGTAACCAAGTGGAAAATCAAGTGTAGTCGGTGGATTGCTAAGGTTTACGTCTTTACCTTATTCTATATAAATAATGTTGTTAGTAATATTAGTTTCCAAGCTTAGTTAGGATAGTATTAAGCCAATTTAGGTAAGTTTATTTATGTATCATAGCTTGCCTTGCAAGGTAAGTTATTAGCTTTGTTTAGGAATGTTTGTTTGAGTCGGTTGGAAACCAAAGCCCATCCTAGTGATGTAGACTAGGAAAAACCAACACCCTCCCTTATGAGGGGGGGGGGGGCAATGCTCAATACACACGCATCTTATTCTTTCCTTTGTAACCGAGTTTGAGGTTTAATACATTAATCGTTTGGTTATACTTTGTGGGTTTAATACATTAATCGTTTGGTTACTTTGTGGGTTTAATACATTAATCGTTTGGTTATACTTTGTGGGTTTAATACATTAATCGTTCAATATATTCATTTGAGCATAAGAAAATCACTCGTAACCTACCAAGGAAAAAAAGAGAGATCAGTCATGGCAGCGGCACGGCCTGATCAGAATATAGGAAGCCTTAAAGAACAAATAGCTAGGGTGTTTGAGGAATCGTTGAGAATTACTGTACCCGATGAGGCAGAAGTGGCGCCTATAATTGCTCCCTGCGCCCGAAAAGAAGCTGGTGATTACCAATGCAACAATGCCATGAGCTTATGGTCTAAAATAAAAGGCAAGGAGGGTATAACATTCAGAGGTCCACAACCTTTTGGAAGGGCAGTCATGGACAATCTTCCGCCAACTGACATGATAGAATCATGCTCCGTAGCTGGTCCTGGCTTTATTAATGTTATTTTATCAAGGCAGTGGATAGCTCAGAGCATCCAAAGAATGCTAACATATGTGGGCACCAAAGCTTCCTGTTAAAAGGGCAATAGTTGACTTTTCTTCACCCAATATAGCAAAGGAAATGCATGTTGGTCATTTACGACCAACTATCATTGGGGACACTCTAGCACGTATGCTTGAGTTTCTAATGTGGAAGTGCTTCGCAGAAACCATGTTGGGGATTGGGGTACTCAGTTTGGAATGTTGATCGAGTTCCTATTTGAAAGGTTTCCAGACGGGAAAGTTAATGATCAAGATATTGGAGAACTTGAGGCATTTTATAAGGAGTCAAAGCAGAGATTTGATGGTGATGCTGAGTTCAAAACGAGAGCGCAACAGGCGGTGGTTAGCCTTCAGGGTGGCGATGAAAGGTACCGCAAGGCATGGGCACAAATTTGTGAGATAAATCAAAATGGTTACGAAAAAGTACACTACAAGAAAAAAAGGCTTTAATGACGAATGAAAAATCGCCAATATTAGAGGAAAATTCGTCATTAAACCAGTTTAATGACGAAAATCGACGTCGTCACTTGTCGTCACAATAGCTCCGTCACAAATTTA
>BQNB010151145.1:0-15938 GCA_026074375.1 Tanacetum coccineum
AGTCCCCAAGGAGTTATAAGCAGTTTGCAAATTTCGTCCTTGTGGTGTACAAGTTAGGGGGTTGGCAGTTTTGCCCCCCTACTTGCTACTTTGAGCAAATTGCAATATTAACCCTTCTCTTTTCTTTTCCTCTTTTCTTCTTTTTGTATAAGTTTAGGGTTTGGCAATTTCAGCCCCTAAACTTATATTTCTTGAATTTGTTGACTTTTTGGCTTCGGGGTTGACTTTGACTTTGACCAGTTGACTTTTCTGTTGACTTGATTGACTTTCCGGCTTCGATTTGGCTTTGTCTTTCACAGTCTTTTCCATTCCGAGTCCGGTTTTGTTGTTTTGGCTTTGTTTTTCACAGTCTTTTCCATTCCGAGTCCGGTTTTGTTGTTTTGGCTTTGTTTTTCGTCCTTTTCTTAGTTATCCGTTCCTGCATAATACAATTAGCAAAACAAGCATATATTTGGCATTTTAAGTCCGTTTTTGGTTATTTTAGCTCGTTTTTAAAGGTAAAAGGTATGTGTGTTTAAGCACATACCACCCATCTTTGCTTTGCTTTTTCTTTGATTCCCCTTTGCAGCCTTATGCGATTTTTTCTTCTGGTTTTTCTGGATCCTTCCTGCTCTTATAGCATGTAATGCAGGTGCAACTTCTTTTGGAGGAAGAGTTTGCTCATGTAGCTTTAGCATAGCATACAACTCATTAACTGTCTTCCCCATGCTATGCATGTTGTAATTTTGCACAAAACCCTCATATTCCTTTCTTAGTAAAACCAAGATAAGGATGACAGATAAGTTTTGAGTCATAGCATGGCCAAGACGCTCCAAGTTGTCTATATAGCTCTTCATTTTAAGGACATAGGAGTTAACAGACTTCCCTTCTTCTTGTTTCCACGCATGGAATTCTCGCACGGTCTGAAGAAGCTCCTGATCTGCCTGTTATACATACAACGTTTTCAGTTCCTTAAGCATATCATATGCACCAAGGTGCTTCAGAGTCTTTTGGATCTCTAGGTCCATGGTCATAAGCATAAGCCCATCAATTTCCTTCTGAGCCTTAACCTAAGCTTGATGCGTGGTTATGACATCAGGAGGATTTGCTTGTCCTTGAAGTGGAACTGGCAAAGCAGGAATTGGCTGTTCTAGGAATGGTAGCTTGTCTTGAGTAGAGAGTACAATCCTCAGATTGCGATACCATTCCAAGAAGTTGTTTCCAGTTAATTTTTGTTTTTCAAACAATGACCTGAATAATGAATTTGTTTACTACGGTGGTAGTCATCTACAATTTTGAAAAAGTTCAATTTAATTAGTATTTTCGATAATAAAATTCTTAATAGAATTAAATACCCAATTAATTTACTAATTAAGACTAAGATCTAACTTGACCTCCTGCTTGGCAGCAAATGTCTGACCAATACGAAGACAAGTAGGGCAAGAGGTAAGCGACGAGCATTAATTGCATTTAATGCAACTCTTAGATTTTATAGACCGGTCTAGACAGTAGGTAAACAACGTAAAAAATGTCAAGAGCATGGTCATCTCATCTATGCTCAAGTCGATGAATATGTGTGAAAACGCATATCCGTTTTATATCAAAAATGGCCCTAAAAAGATAAAATTATGCATAAAATGATTGTATATTGCTTTTTAGTCCTTTTTGATTAATAGGTACTGATTATTGCAAAAATCTCAAGCAAACGTATCCAAAACCGGACAATCACGAACACAGACGGAAAAGAGTGTACAAGAGCCAAGGATTTGATAGCAAGAAAGGTCTAAAGTCGACTCACTAAATGACAAAACCCAAAAATCCCCAAACAGCCCTCATTGTTAAATATATTTCAAAAATAACCCTAAACCCTAACACCGTTATCTTTTTATTAACAAAAGAATAATGGTCGTTATCCTCTTTAGAAAAACCCAAGCTGCGAAAACAAACAACACCCGGCCCAATCCCTTTTCTTTTGTATAAGCCCAAAGTCAAACCTTGGGTCAAAAGAAGTCAAACGCACCCTTATAAAAAGAGAATTACACAGGAAATGTGTTTTTTTACTATTCATCATCGTCTTCACAATTAACCCAAGTCAAAATCAAAGGGGTAATTGAAATTAAGGACGTGGCTATGCAATTCAAGTGCCAAGATCCAAGCTGGCAGAGTTATACGTCACATGAGCCTCTCATTGGCTAAAACCCAAAAGGTCTGACACGCAAGATTTGGAAAGAAGCACACGAGGACATGGAATTTTGCAACAAAAATTAGTGCAAAGAAAGCACAAGAGCTCTGACACACGAATGCCACGGGCAATCCGTGTGCTCACCAAGTGATCCACGACCAAGAAATCAAGATCAAATGATTAAGAATGAAAGACAAGATTACGGAAGAAAGGACCATGATCCAAGTCCTTAAAAGCTTCATTTTGCAGGCTATAAAAAGCCCCCCCCTTTTCCCCCACATACCACACCAACCAGGAGCAGTTTTTTTCATTATTTTTTACAGCTTATTAGATTTTTAGCTTTTGTATTTTCCTTTTAAAAATGTTTTAGCTTAATTAATCTTCTTTTTAGTATTAAAAATCAACTTTTTTTTTAATAGAAATACGATATACACTCTTACTTTTCTCAAGTCCCCTTTCATATAAAACTTTAATAAACAAGCTGTTATTGTTCTTAACCCTCTAATAAGCTGATCAAAAGTTCTTCTCAAGTCTCTAAGCTTGGGATTGAGCTAAATTTAGTCATTAATCTACTTGGACCATTAATATTATGTGTTTAATTACCTTTGCTCTAGATCTAAGCTAGTTGGATTATAAAGCTACAATGGAAAGAGCCTTATGGGATCCTTTACTAGCTTATCATTGTGATAAGCAGAGAAGTAGATAAGCTCCTTGACAATGATAACCTTTTGTTAAGCTAAGGCAATGTAAGTTCCTTATTTCCTTTTCTGACCTTAAGTTTTCCTAGCTTCTAAATTGCTTAACTGCTTATTTTGTTGCTTAATATTAGATTATTATGTGTTGTATATGTTTAATTGAGATACTTATGATTATTTGTTTTGAATTCCATAGAGTTAGATCTTAGTTTTCTCATATTGTCTTAAAAATCCATAAAAACAAACAATATTACATAGCTTGTAGCTATAGATTCAGTCTTAATTGCTTATTGTTATAATTCAATATAATTTGTTTTAAAGTTGTGCATCATCTTGGTATTTAAGTTTTTGTGTTCTAGATTTTTGATTTCATAAGCTTAAATAGGATCAAATATCTTAAAGAATGTTTGGGTCAACAGCACTAACCACAAGTTAGTGCTGTTTGTGACCACTTTGGTCTTTATGAAACTAACTTTAAAACTTCATTATTTAATTGGATAAGTAAGTTTTATCATTTTAGATTAGATCTAAGTTAGTTTTTTTTTCTAAGCTCAGTTAAATATTAGCCATAAACTGTAAGGTTCCCATTGCATCAGAAGGCTTTAAGTAATATTCTGGTTAATGACATGGTCCTATTTTTTAGCTTTGGTTTTTGTTTTTAAAGGTATTAAAATAAGTCTCTATGTCTCATAATAGTTTTTAGTTTTTGGTTCATATGCATGTCAACTGCATCCTATTAATAAAAGACAAGAAGTTATTTTCATATCAATTTCAGATGTGATTTTGTTTATAGCTTTTGATTTTTGGAATCTAGTAGAATAGGGAGGTCATAGTTAATAGCTGTACAAATTAGTTTTCATCAAAAAGTTCATTAGCTTATCTGTTTTTAGCTTCTAAAATAGCAATTTGTCTTTTAAGTTCAAAAAAACAAAAGTTAGCATTTTCCCTGACTGATGCTGGTCTGTTTTTCACAAAGCTTTTTCAAATAACTCTGTTTTCCCATAGAATTTTTTCAAAAGCATTATCATATAGTCTTTGAGACAAGCTTTTTTATAGAAAAAAACAAGTTACCAGCTCTAAAAAGCTTGTTTGCTAGCTTAAAATTAAGCTCAAAAGTACCTCAAAGGGTTGTTTGGTTTAAAATTTTCTATAAGTGCTTATTTTAAATTTTCAGCTCATGGCTTGTGACTCTGTGCTTATTTCTATTCAGTTTAGCTCATTAGGTTAGCGTTAGTATATTAATAGCTTATAGTTCATTAAGAATATGCTTATAGTAGCTTTTTGAGTTCTTAAAATTTGCAAAAAGCCAAAAATATTAAGTAGTAAATCAGTTATGCTTTAATTCCTTTTCCAGCTTATTTTCCAGTTATTAAAAGTTTTGTTTTCACAAAAAGTCTTTGATTTTAGCTTATTAACAAGTTTGTTTTTAAAGTTTTCAAAAATAAAAAAATAAGCAAAAAAGCAATGCCTGAGACTCGAACCCACGACCTTGCCTTTACAAACCCATAGTCTTACCGTTTTGCTACATTAGCTCATCCATCATTCTTTGTTTTCATATTTCTTTTATACACGTTTTGGTTTGATAGCTTTAATATAAGCCGTAGCTTTATCCTGGCTTATTTAGGAGGCCTATTGTTTGCTTTTTTTTTTTTTTTTTTCACTTATTTCTAATTTTCCTTTGTTCTTTTCATCATTTAGGATTTTTAGTAATTTTCCTAGATTTTTTCTCATTAGTAGTTTAATTTTTATCATTTTTCTTAGTCAAAAACTTTCGAAAATCAATAAAAAATAGAAAAATAATTTTTAAAAATACAAGAAATATTTTTTTTTTTAGTTTTAGAATAATTAATTTTAAGTTTTCATGCATTAAAATCATTCTTGTCACTTTTAGATTTTTAATTTCATTTTTAAGCTTTTTAATTTAGTTTTAAAAATAGAAATTAGCTATAAAAAATTAGTTAAAAATAGTTTTCTTAATTTTTATCATTTCTTAGATTTTTCTAAAGTTTAAAATCATTTTTTTAGAATTTTTAGGAATTAATTTGATATTTTCTAGGATTTAAATTAGTTTTTAATTCATTAAAAATATTAAAAAGCAAAAAAAAATATAATTCCTTTTTAGAAAATTTTCTTTTGTCATTTTTAAGGTTTACATTCAAAAGTTTCATTTTTAGGATTGATTTTTATCTTAGTTGCTTATTTGTCGCGTTTTCTTCGTGCCCGTTATTTGTTTTCTTGCTTAATTGTTATTATTTGCTTATTTTAATTGTTGATTTAAATTCTTAGAAATAGATAATCAAATCAATCTTCGATTCCATTCTAATCATTGTCCGAACAACAAATGTGGTCTCAATTTCATAAATCGTTGGGGAATAACGACCCGGGAATCTTACTTCCCGGTTAATATACGTATTATATTATATATATTTGTGAAGATTCTCCTTACTACCTTTGTCCTCAAGGGTAGTTTGGGAATTTTCTTTCTATATTATATTTTATAATTACGTGTATAAGATTGCTACAATCAATTTTTGGCGCCGCGGCCGGGGATTTGTGATTAAGATTTCTTCGTTTGAAATTTGTTGATCGTGATTCGGAGAACCTTTCGTCTTCGAAAGTTACGCTTTTAAGAAAATCAAAAATAAAAAAATAAAAAAATATATAAAAAGTAAAAAAAATATTTTATTTTTAGTATAAGTAGAAGATTAAAAACAAAAAGTCAAAAAATATTTGCTCTTTCAATTTTTCTCGTTAATTTGTGAATTTAAAAAAATTACAAAGTTGGTAAAAGAACACCAAAAAAATTATCTTCAATTGAGGTATTATCCATAAATAAGTTACCAACGTCGAATAAAAGAATCAACAAACTTGCTTTTGTGTCACTTAGAAAGAGCGATATACGGCTCACCATTAAAAAAGTAAAAAATTTTTAGAGAGCTACCGTGAAGCTTGTGATTAGTTAAGGTTTAAAGTTATTCGATCTCGTATTGTCCATTAATAAAATAAATACAAAAACCTAAAACCCAAAAAAAAAATAATCTCTTTTTTCTTCTATCCATTTAGATTCTTTCTTAACCCTCTAAAATTGGTTTAATTCTATATGCGTCGCCTCGATTAACTGTTGAATCCCCTACTTCACATTAAAGAATGTTCGCCTTGTGGTGATCTTTGTATAATATGAAACGCTATTGTTGTACTCCCAAGTCGTCTCAAACAACCCTTCGTGATTGTCAATGTGGAAACCCCGGTTGAAGGTCCAAAATTAGTCAAGTTGTGCTTCTATGGCGAAAAAATTAAAAAGGAAGTTTTGGTTTACAATTTGTCATGAAAATGGAATTTACCAAAACCTTCTAAACACTTACGAGTCATCCGATGACGATACCAACGTTGCTAATGCTCTTCAAGAGCCATTCGTTGTCAAACAAGACCCCGGTAAAAATTCCTCGCAAAGTCTTCTACAAATTAACCACAATTGTTGTTACGAGTGTGGGGATTCGTTAGACGATATCTTGTGGGAAAGGTGCTCATTATGGTTAAAATTGTCCACCGCAAATTCCTGATTATCTCAATCCGAACCATGCTACAATCAAAACCTTAATGAGATCCTACAAAATTTGCAAAGTTTGCAACAACAAAGTCTTTTGGGTACGTGCCAACAATGTGGTTGTAATGAATATGATGGAGTTTGTTTTTATTGTACTGTTGGAAATGGAACACAAATCAATTTTTCAACTCCGTACTCTTCTAACGATTCTCCAAATTTTGCAAACCACCCTCCACAACCCCAATGCGTGCTATACTCTTGTGAGTTATGTGGGAACGATGCCCATCATGGCTATGATTGTCCACCTCAAGTCCCTTTGTCTACAATCAAGGTAACCCGTGTTCCGAATCAAACTTGATTATTTTCCACAAACTTCACCGAGTTTTCCACAACAATGTCTTTGTTGTGAGAACTGCGGGGGTCCTCATGCGACTTTTCAGTGTCAACCGATGAACCAAGAATTCTATCTTTCCGGTTTTGACCAATTTCAACCTCCACAGTTTCCCGTCAATTATCCTCCTCAAGAGACAAATAAAGAAATTTTGCAAGCTCAAGAAGACTTAATGAAAGCTATACAAAGCCGTTTTTAAAGGATATGATATATACCTCCTAATGAAAAGTATGGCTCTATTGCTAGTCTGAGGAAGATTTTTTTTAAGATTAAGCAAACTACTATGGAAGAAAGCAAATCAACCTGAGTTATGCAAGAATGCTTCTTAAACTATGGATGATTTTGGCAAATTCTAAAAGGAAGTCAACAAGAGAAAACGGAGACGGCAGCTCAAAGTCTTACTCCATATTGGAATTTTTCTATGATTGATGATGAAGAAGCTAGAGAAAACTTTATGAAAGATATTTGCACCTTCTTAAGGAAGTTTAGTCGTATACCTTTTGGAGTAACACCAAAGGTTATATTGATAGCTTTGAGAAAGTTTTTGGAAAATAAGGATGCTTTGACATACCGAGCAATATTCAACAAGAGATATATCAAAAATTGATGATAAAACTCCTTGAAGATGTCGAAATTCTTTTAGAGAAGAGCTATCTGAATATATTAATTGTCCAAGTTGGAATCGTCCTACTTTCTACGACAATGACGATGATGAGTATACTATTATATATAGCAAGCCTAAAGCAATCACACCCGACCTACCATTCAAGGAACCTGATAACTCTTTAATAATGGGGGACGAGCATCTTGACACTATTCCTAGTGTTGAGAACCTTGTCTCAATCCCAAGTGAGCTTGAGGGTATTTCCGAAGATACGTGTGATATGCCCGTTGGTGAATGAATCATCTTACTTTTGATGCTTTGAGCGATCATTCTGACATTTTATCCGATTTCTAATCAATGATGGTACTTCAAGTAATGAACGATTCTTATGCAACACGAGTACTTTGAAGCATCATCTCTCAAAAAAAGAAATTAGCTATAACAAAATAAAGTTAAAAAAGTTTCGCTTCATTTTTATCATTTCTTAGATATTCTAAGTTTAAAAACATTTTTTTTAGAATTTTTAGGAATAATATTGATATTTTCAATAGGAATTTTTAAATAGATAAATTAGTTTTTTAATTCATAAAAAATATAAAAAGCAAAATATTTATATATGTATATATAAATCCTTTTAGAAAATTTTTTTTTTGTCATTTTTTAAGGTTACCATTCAAAAGTTTCATTTTTAGGATTGATTTTTATCTTATTAGTTGCTTATTTGTCACCGTTTCTCCTTCGTAAAGCCGTTATTTGTTTATTTTTTTTACTTAATTGTTATTATTTGCTTATTTTAATTGTTGATTTAAATTCTTAGAAATAGATAATCAAATCAATCTTCGATTCCATTCTAATCATTATCTGAACAACAAACGTGGTCTCAATTTCATAAATTGTTGGGGAATAACGACCCGGAAATCTTACTTCCCGGTATATTATACGTATTACATTATATCTATTTGAGAAGATTCTTCTCCTTACTACCTTTGTCCTCAAGGGTAGTTTGGGAATTTTCTTTCTATATTATATTTTATAATTACGTGTATAAGATTGCTACAATCAACGAGGTCTAGCCAGGACTACCAGATTTAAGTCGACCAAGCAAGAACTTGCAAAAATAGTTAGAGGTCTGACAAGTGAACCGTAATTGCCATGGGGTTGGAATGACCCTGAGGTCTGACCAGATCGGCTAAACCAACGACACGTGTTCTTGGTTGGGTGGCATTGACTTAAAATTTTCAAAGAGGTATGCACATAAATGTGTTAAATAACATGTACAAAGAGGCATGCAAAACAACTTTGTATCACTGATTTTAAAAACCTTTTAGTAATGACATTGTAGTGACATGCCATGGTTTACGGTAACTCTAGTCGAACTCGCAAAGAAGCGGAGAATCAGGTCAGCGCGAAGCTTATTAAAAACTTGAGTTCTTTAGGAAAATCCTCCTTAAACTTCTCTTATAGTTTGTTCTGGTAGATGAGCCGTACTTCCCATGAGTCCATAGCGTCCATTTTACTTCATCTTTAACTTGAAAGGTTGAATAAGGCATCTTTCTTAAAGTTCTTTAACTTTAACACTTCAGTAGCAGAATTCTTTAAACATGTACTTGAGCTTTCATAATGTCTTTATATATGTCACTCGAGTATGAGCATGTGGCTATGAATCTTGACTTTCCTTGAACCAGCTGCGGCCACCATCAACATTACATGCATGAATTGGTTAGTGATAAACAACATATATGGACGAAAGTATCTTTGTCACTTCGTCGAATACGGTTGCAATAACCATGGTTCCCTGTTAATCAATATAAGTACTGCCTGTGATCAGGAAGAATTCCGAAGAATCTCCTTGATAGGGTTTCATAGTTGCACCAACCGTTCTCGTTACCGGAGCGTCTCAAATCAGACAACACGGTATGAGTGAACCAGTAAGACAAAGTCTCACCGATTGAATCAAAAATTGATTTGAAAATCAATCGACGTGTCACTTGCTAAAGTGATTTTGTGACACATCGAGAGTTTTATGCATTTTAAAATTCATCAATCGTCAATTCATAGTCTAGACCAAATCGATATCTAGTGTCACAAGTTTGGTCCATATAGGATCTCATAAGTTACCTACCGCAGAGCTTGTTAGATGTTGGGTCTAGAAGAATTTCCATCGTCATTGTGAATACTTAAGTATTACTCTGATGTTCTAGCAATATCACAAGGATAATGCATATGACCCTTAAGATATTACTTGTTTTCACAATGTGTGAACAACAAATATATTGGAATTATGTCCTATAACGATTTAGGATGATTTTTTTTGGCCTCTAGGATCGATAATGACTTTTAGTTTAGTAATCAGAGGCTGGAGCAGAACTGCCATCTTTTTAATACAAACTAACTCAGTGTGTGTAAGTCGATAGAAATAAGTGTAATTCTCCTTATGAAATTGAAATCACGAGTCTTTTGATGAGTACCATTACGTGGCATGGGGAGGGTTGTGCATCGCATCACTGGGTCCATGATGACTATCTTCAATACCAGACAAACAATTAGGTGTTTCTGATCGCATATGTATTGGGAAACCCCGTTTCTGGGCCTAAGTGTAAGGAAGTGATTCTTTCTTTTCACATGGTTTCCTTACTTTTCTTTCTTCATTCTTCAAACCACTTCATGCTTACCAAGACTTCTAACTAATACCTTGTTGGTTTGTTCCAGTGTTAGTTGTCTTAGTCCACATTTTTATCTTTTCTTACTTTTTTACTCCTTTTTATCTTACCTAAGGACTTCTATTCTAACTAATGGAATGTCCTTGGGTAGATCCCTCCGGTTTTGGCTGGATCGCGGGAACGAACACCTATACCTAACCACTTTATAACTCTAATTAATTACATACATGGTCGGTCTTTTGGTATTATTCACAGCCTTACATCCTAATTTGAAAAAAACATCATATCAGAGGGGTTCTTTGATATTAATCAAACGTTTTAGTACCTCGATGGTTTACTTTGTAGAAATGACCCCCACTGATTTGTGCAATCATAACCAATATGTTAGGAACATACGAGGAAATGTAGTTCAAACATGAGTCTTTAGGTCCATTATACAAGTTATATATATAAACTTTCACATTTTCTCCACTTTATAAAAAATATCAATTCTCGTGATTTTTTGGTTATCAATTGGATTACAATTATGTATAAAATTGTTTTAAGGAAGAATAAAAATATTCTAATTAGTTAACAAGCTATTATCGGGAACATTTGATGCTCCCCTTCAAATTAAATCTGAAATCTTTGTTTAATCATTTTTATTGTCTTTATTAATTTTCTCAAAACAATCAAATTTTGCACGAAACATATAATAGGTTCACAATGAGCATGTATTTAATGTGAAATTAATAATAGTTTTAATATCATTTTCTTTAGGTATTAGTACCGTATTTGCATACAATATAGTGCGGGGAATACGAGCTAATCAAGTAAAAATTGCACATAGCGACTAAAGCTAATGATGCATTAATTAACCAAGTAAACTTGTAAAATCTGTGTTCTCAAAACGAGTCTTCCCCAATTGGGAACCATAAGTCCCTCACTAGGTATTAATCAATGTGTCTAGGGGATCGGCCCCATTCTTCACTAAGAGTGATGGAGTAGGTTTATGCCGGAAAGGTAAATCACAATCAGACTAAATATGTAAAAATCTAGTTTCCACAAAATAAAGATTTTAGTAACCATAAATAAAATCAAGATCTTTTATATATATAGTGTGATCTTCATGAAAAGGAAATATATACACTAAATTAACAAGTTTAATTTTATTCCATTTTTAGCAATCATAAATAATCAAGATCTGGATCTACAGATTTTATTTAATTATGGCAAGGATTTGCATAATCTTTGCCATATTTGTAGAAAAACATTAAATAAAATAATGAGCGCAGCAGATGAAGTATATGAATTAAATCTAGGCGTGTACATGCAAGACATGATATAATTCAAAAGTGTAACCCTAATGCCAAAACGAGTTGACTCGTGATGCCACTGTTGGGATTTAACATTCTAGGTAACCAGTTTAGCTATGAGCACATAGAATTAACACTTAATAAAGTAAATAGAATTAACACTTAATAAAGTAAATAGTTATAACATAAAAGTAAATAATTACTTACCTTTTGATCTTGTTCTTGAAACGGGTTTAGCAGTTAAATTACTGCATCTACGGTTGCTCACACAAACACGTCAACCGAGTATAAGTTGATTGCTAGTCTATCTTCACGATCCAAACACCACGTGTAATATCCGAATCCAAACGCACCGCTTGAGCTTGAACCCGAAAACCAATTAACCGAATAAACCCTAATTCGATTTAGGGTTTACCGAAAACCAAACAAACCCTAATTGGGTTTAATCCTTTGTCGAGCTAGGAGAACCACCAACGAGCGAAACAAGAAAACCAAAAAACCCTTTTGGGTTTCTATCGAATTCGGTGGAGGGGAGAGAAGAACCGAAAATCCCTTATAAGAGTATAAGGGGTTCGGTTAGGGTTTTGAAGGGAAGAGAGGCACCGAAACAATTTTAGGGTTTAGGGATTTTATCAATTGAATGAATGAAGAATGAGGTGAAGGGTGGGGGTATTTATAGGCTCCCAACCCTATCCCAATTCTTGTAGGACAAGGAAACAAAGTTTCCTTTTCCTCCCCTTGCTCTTCCAACCGAACCAAACACCCCTCTATAACCCTTGGGGAGTTCGGCCAAACAATGGCACCCCACGGGTTTGGGTTTTGTTCGTTTAAGTCCCTCGGGTTTATATTTTAAATATTCGTTATACTTTATTAAACAATTAATAGTAAATAACGATTATTTAATTATTGTCGTGAAGTAAAACATACTCTATGTGTTTAACGCGTGTGCCCCCAATAGGCTCACGTACTTCTAACGTATAACTTGCGGAACCGACTACCATTTTCCAACACCAACATAGAAAGTACAAACAGGCCTTGAAGTTATATGTTGTATTTTGTTTTTGACCCATTTAGCATATAAAATTTTAACGTGTATATAGAGAATTAGAGACTATTAATTAACTTAAAGTGTGTACAAGTTATTCAAATTGTAACGTATATATCGGCTCACTGAAAGAAGTGTATATGAAGGCAAGTTTCACTTCTTATTATACTAAAACTGGTATGTGAAACCTTTTGAGTTGACTTATTTGTTAGACATCTAGGTGCAACAACTTCTATATATAATGTGGTAAAACTTATACATCACCTTTCATATTTCAGCCTACACCAGTTCATACACTTAGAGCAGGGATGGATTCTCTACAAGGTGTCATGATGGATCATGGTAGTCAATCTAATTTGTATATTTGGATGTGTAGTAGTCATAGTAAACTGAGATGATGAAAGTTGATCATTCTATGAATGGTGGTAGCGTTTAATGGCTTTGTTAACGAGACCTCATGATGTGGTTTGCATTCTTTTGTGAATGAATGACATACAACTTGGATTCTGTAAAGGTTATTTTCTGTATATCAAGGGAATTGAAAATTTCAATTCAACTGCTCCAATGTAGTAATAAAAAAAGGCGCCCTTTTATTAAAGGAAGTCGTAACAATTAGCCTTTTTTATGTTTATTAAGTTAAATTCGTTTTTCGTAAGACGTATAAATTGTTTTCTATCCTCTATTATCTTAGATGAATTCTTAAAGCTAGCCGCTCATAGGGTGGGCCTTGAGGCTAGTATGTTATATATTAAATCATTTTTGTTAGTTCAGTATATTTACATCAAACGTACGTTATATAATCTCTAAAATGTTTCTCTTTTATTATTTGGATAAAAAGGACTTTATGCTAGATTAATACTTTACAGAAAGGATAAAAAGGACTTTATGCTAGAGGTATTTAAAAATGGATTCTTGCTAATGCTATCAAGTTTCTTATTTGATTAGGCAATTTCGGTTTTCATTGGGAATTTCTCCATTTCTCATAGTTATCAAGATATACACTGGTTTTTCGTTTATATAAAGGTAGTTAAACAGATTCAAAGACATGATACACTTGTTTAGAGAGGCAATGATGAATAACGTGTTATTTGTTTGTTATCTCAGCGTCATCTCATCTCTCTCTCTCTCTCAATAACACACCAATAACTAAAACTTTCCTTTCAACAAAAATACCAAGAACACTTATTGGGTCTCACAAAATACCCTACCAAAAATACCCATTCACTCACAAAACACACAAAAAATCTAAAAACGCATGTGAGTGAGATGGCATTGGTACCAATGGCGCGTTCACTGGTATCCTATGGCGGCGCCATTAGTACCCAAATTTGCCAATAACGAGCAAATGACACCCCTTACCGAGCTCTCTTATAGATGGTTTTGATAAAAAGAAATGAAAGATTAAGTGTATGTTTGGCACAAAGGGCTGAAGCTGAGGCTGGGGCTGAAACTTATATTATAAGTCGAAAGCTAAAGCTTATATTTTTATAGAGCTATTTAGCGAATTAATTGAAGCTGAAGCTTATTCATGTTCGTTCATTTAGCTTTAACCGGACAAATTAACGAACACGAACGCTTAAACGAACGAATTTTCTTATTCGTGTTCGTTTATTAAGAAAATGACTTGTTCATGTTCGTTTATATTCGTTCATTAAGAAACTAAACGAACCTTAAACGATCGAACATAAATGAACGTAGAAAAAAATACAAAATTTATCAAATTATGCTTAATATTTTGTTTTATACGTGTTGTTATGTTTAAACATACGAGTTTTAAAAGTATACAATTAAAAGATATGATATACAAACATAAACAAATAAATGAACATGAACGAACGTTAATGAACACATAATCGGACGTTCACGAACATAAATGAACGGACGTGACTTTTGTTCATGTTCGTTCATTTAACTAAACGAATGTAAAATAATGTTCATGTTCGTTCATTTAATAAATGAACGAACATAAACAAACTTGTACCGAACATGATATATTCACGGAACGTCCAGTTCATTTACAGCCCTAATGATGATATAAAGATTTTCAGAAGTGACTATCACTACTTGCCTTGGTTTCATTTGAAACAGACTTTACCTTGCTTACCAGCTTCAAACAAACATAACATGAAACATGATAGTTAACAAGCAAGATTATCCGCGCGTTGCTGCGGGCGTTAATTTTTCGCGCATTGTTGCGGGGCATTATTCTTTTTTTTTTTCCCGGGTTTATTTTTTCGGGCTCATGTTTAATAGTTTATTTTTTTTCTCATATTAAATGGTAATCGCGTATTAAGTACTTTTGTAATTTTTTTTCTTATTTTGTGCCGAGTAGGTTTTTTTTATGTTGCATACGTTTTTTTTTCTTTCCTATTTTGTGTCGAGTAATTTTTTATATGGGCGTATGTGTTAGGCCTCATGTCGCGGATATTTTTTGATCTGAATAAATCAGTGCTTTTGTAAAAAAAAAAAAATTCTTATTTTGTGTCGAGCAAATTTTTTTTATAAAGGAGAGGGGGGGGGGTTTATAAAGTTTTTTTTTGGCCGATGAACAGTAACACCGACGGCCGGGCCGATGGGCTACACTGTTCATCGATGAACAGTAGCCGAACACTGTTCATCGATGAACAGTGATTTGGGCATCTGAAATGGTGACACGTGACATGTCAGATTTGGGCATCTGCCATTGGTTTTCGGTGACCCTCTTCAAACTGCCCTTGCATACCGTGAACGTATGCTTGCGTATTTTTGGAAACATAAGGTTAGTTACTACCATCGTGAAGATGATATTGTTTACGTTGTTAAATGTTAGTTTTGGAACATGTATTTTTAGGATGTCTAACCGGGCATGGTATATGATGTAACCTGTGTGTATGATGGAACCAACAACTGTATTGCCTATTTTGAACGGTTTTACAAGGACCATATATGGGCCCCTTGTTATATAAGTATTATAAAAAAGTAACCATAACTAGATTAACTGTCCCATGTTCCTTAATGTGCGCTTCATACTTTGATTGTCAAATTGCATACGAGTTAAACAACAACAATAAGTAAAACATATGAACTACATTCATAATCAATAAACAACTACAACAACATACAGTCGAAATCAATAAACGTTTAAAACATAAACTGATACGAATTACCAACTTGATAAATGAAACACTACACCAAGCCAAATCTTCCCATGTCATTATAAAGCTCGTGGAGTATTGAAGTTGAATCAAATGTGTGATTCTCGGGTTGCCTTTCCTTCTCTAGTGTCCCTTCTAGTATCTTTATCTTTTCCTCTAGTGTCTTTATCCTTTCAGCCAAGAACTTACAATTTAAGCACATTGCTTTTTCATGATTTGGTGTAGATCTAGAAGGACATGGAGGTGTTGAAGGCCCAAGAGAAGAACTTAGACGCAGTCTAAGGTCATCCTTCCACATAAATTATCCGCATTCTCTATCTTGAATTTTTGGCTGTTACACAGTAAGAAAATCATAAGAAATGTCTTAATGACAAGAAAATTATTTATATATTACACAAATATTTTTTTT
>BQNB010151147.1:771-15938 GCA_026074375.1 Tanacetum coccineum
TCTAAATATATATAGATATTTTCTTTTTTAGAAAATATCTTTTTTATAATCTCTAATTTTCGTCTCTCTCTCTCTCTCTCTCTAGTTTCTTCGATTCGTGTTTCGTGTTATGAAGTGAAGTGGTAAATCGGGAACCTACAAATACATTAGAATATAAGACTGAAATGCAGTAGAATATAACTGTAATACACTAAATTCTATTTCTACTACATTATTGTTATTGCTACTGCATTACAGTAGAATATAACTTTCTATTTCTACTGCATCATAGTGTTAAAACTAGTACATCAGTGATTTTATAAAAAAATTATGTTACAGATGGAATGTTTCATTGATTACGTGTAAAGAAATAACCACCCAAACATAGCTGATTTTACAATGACCGATTGTAAGCAAGTGAAGTTTAATTGGAAGAAAACTTCATAATGTTGTTGATTGTGGAGTATTTCTGATGACACACATGGAAGCGTATGTCGGTCGTGGTGTGTTTTTGGAAGAGCTGAAGAAGGAAGGACTAGACTGAAAACTCTATTGAAGAAAACAAAGACTTACAAAATTCTAAAAGATAATGTTGTCAAAGTGGATCAAGATTTGCATCAAAAGTTCATCGAATGTATTAAAGTTAATTGAATGATAAATATACTAAGTACTTTGCTTATGAACACTTTTAGTTTCAAATATGTTAGATTTAAGTATTTTTCTTTTGGATGTTTAAAGTCTTCTAGTTATTGTAGTTAACTGAATGATTAATGTTTGATAAGTACTTTTACTTTTAGTTAATGTCTGTTGGAAACTAAGTACTTTTTCTTTTAATGAACAATCTTTGTTTAGTACTTAAAAAGTTAGTACATCTCAGTTAAAAAGTTACTGTATCACATTGTATTTATTTTGTTAGTGCATTACAGTTAAAAACATTAGTACATCTTAGTTAAAATTCTATTTTATGAGTGAATTATAGTTAAAAAATAGTAAATCTCATTTAAAAGGTTACTGCATCACAATGTATTTTGTTAGTGCATTACAGTTAAAAAAATAAGTACATCTCAGTTAAAAAAGTTATTGCATTACAATGTATTTTGTTAATGCATTATAGTTAAAAAAGTTAGTGATGAGGTGTCATTTTATACACTTTTTCGGGGGTCGTTTAACCCCCAAAATCCTGTGTTCACTTATCCCAAATTAGGTGCTTAATCATTTTTTTTTTATTATCCTTTTTTTTTTTCTTTTCCAGGTATTTCTCATTTGGAAAATTAAATGAATTACACGGACTTGGGCTCATTTGAGGAGAAAGAAACGGACAAGACTACAGACCCAACACCAAGGACTTTTGAAGATTTGTGTGACAAAGCTTGGAGACGGTGTCATAAGCTATACTAGACGCCGTCACAACTCATCAAGTGACGGCGTCACACATTTCAAGACGGCGTCAGAACGTACCGCCTCAAAAGAAACCCTAGAAGATTCTAGATAAGAGATGATCACTCGACGTGCGCGCGAAGTAGTGGATATTGTTTTGATCATAACTTCTTCATACAAACTCGTCTTTTGGACGATGTTAACTCCCGACGGTGCTAGAAGAACGATAAATCTAGCAACCTACGCGAGATGTTACGCCATAACCGACGTTTTGTGTTCGGTGACGGCGTCTGTGAGTCCAGACTTAGGTTTGCCTATATATACAACCTCATAACATCGTTTTTTGTAAGCCCCCAACCCTAACTCTGATTCTAAGGTTTGGGTAGGTGTTTTTCCAGCAACTTAGAAGACTTAATTCATGCCATAAACATCTTGGTAATGGTTTTTGCGAATATCATATCAGATTCTTAATTCATTGTCTTTAGATTTCTTTTGTTGATTATGATTTCTATTGCTTGAGTATGCTTGGCTAATTCATCTAGTATTTATTTGGAATTGCATGAACCTTGTCATTGATTGATTATATCTTGTTGTTTGTAACATATTCAATGAGTGTACTTGATTATAGTTTATAATTCTTGTTTCTTATTGCTTTTTGTGATGGATGTGCACGTTAGGTCTTAGAAAACTAGCTTTCTGTCGTATAATCCGTTGAGTTGATAATGTCCTAGGAAACGTGATTGTGTAGAAAGATGACCATCGTGGTAACAGTCTTCATACTACTGCCCCTCCTAATATGGTTGAATCCACTTTAAATGATGTAACATGCACTTAGTAAACTCCCGAGGGCGTTAATAGGTGCTTTATACTACCTTGCATGTGCCGTTGCTCTATCGTCATACTAGAGTAGACAACGTGTTTGTGTAATTCATTCATGCTTTAGGAAATAATTACACAGATCATCTCAAGTATAACAAAGCAATAGGTAGAATTGGATAGCTAGCAAAGAGTAGTGCATCCCAAGTAAATACGCTTCGTTGTATAATTGTTCTTGCCATTAGATTAGAATTAGTAGTTAATTAGATTAAAACAAACCAACCTTCAAACCCAAGATTTACTTGCTTTCATAAAATATAAAAACACAAAAAAAATCTTTCCTCAACCCTTAGAATTCTGCTAGACCGTGATCAAGCATTCCCAACCTATTCCTCGAGTGAACTATCTAAGACAACCCCGATCTTGCCTAACTAACTACAACGATTAGGTGCACTGCCTAGGTATTGTAAAACTTCTCTGTAGATGTCCTATACATCCGCACATCAAGTTCATTGTGGCGCCGCGCCTGGGAATATTTTAGGTTTTTGATTCATAGTTTAGCCTTAGTGTTCTACTTGGCTTGAATCTTTCAAGAAGAGTTTTAAATTCCCGGCACATTAGCTTCGGCGTAGTCTTCTTTTCTTAGTGTTAATTATTTCATAACCCATTCTAGTCAACCACCATGGGAGACGAGAATCCTATCCGTACTCTAGGAGATTACTACAGACCAAGCCACGAAGGCTATAGGAATACCATCGAGCTCCCCGAAGGTAACAACGTGGTACCTCTTCGATCTGACACCATCCGGTTGGTGCAAAATGGATGCTCATTCCATGGACTACGGTCCGAGGATCCTAATCAACACCTCAAGGATTTCCTTAAACTTGTGGACTTACTTGACCTTGATGGTGAAAACAGGGAAAGAACGCACTTGCGTTTATTTCAATTTTCCCTACGCGATCAAGCTAGTAATTGGCTTGAACACCTTCCAGCAGGATCCATCTCCACATGGGAGGATCTTACTACCTGATTCCTTGCTCAATTCTTTCCACCGGGAAGGACCGCAAAACTCTGCAATGATATCTTGATGTTCCAACAACATTATGGAGAATCTCTATCTGAAGCATGGACACATTTCAAGGACTTACTCTAAAAAGTCCCTCATCATGGCATCGATCTTTAGCTTCAAGTCTATATTTTTTATGACTATGTCAATCCCGTCATAAGACGAACCATTGACCAATCGGCCAGTGGTAAGCTTCGTGAACTCAACCCCGAAGAATCCTAGGCAATATTAGAGGACCTCGCCCTCTATGACAACGAAAGTTGGAACTACCCAGGGGATTTCGCTAAGCCGGTCAAGGCAATCACATTGCCTCAAGATGTCCTGAGTACATCCAAACGCCGTTTAATTGAGCTCAAAAATCAAGTCCAACGCTTGATAGAAGCTCATCTTGCTCCGACACAACCTACCCAAGTGAACAAAATCACTACCCCATGTGAAATCTGCAGTGGTCCCCATGACACTCAGTGTTGCTTGGAAAACCCTGAACAAACCTTCATTGAATACGCATCCTCGCGTACCGATGAAGCAGGAGGTAAGTGGTATACCTTTAAGCCCGAGCAAAACAATCTTGGTGACACCTAAAATCCGTCATGGAGAAGTCACCTGAACCTTAGGTGGAGACAACCTTAAAACTCCCAAAATAATCTCTCAAACCTACCTAACCGGTTCCAACCCAACGGTTCGATCCCGAACCATCCCTTTTACAACCGTCCTCAAAATTTAAACAATCAATCAAATATAGAAGGACTGGTTTCCGAATTCATGGCATCATAAGACGCTAGACTGTCCAAGTTTGAAGCCGATTTCAAACAACAGCAAAGCAAGATGACCAACAAAATTGATACTGTGCTAAAGGCCATCACCGATCGAATAGCGGGCACACTGCCTAGTGATACGGTTAAGAACCCGAAATTGGGGACCCATCCAGTTTCGTCTGCTCGTTCCTACCCAACAATGGACTCGTAATGCTTAACACAAATCTATGGTTCGATTAACACCATCACAATCCACCCCAAGCAGCCCAAAGAATCTCAAGTTAATGGACCGGAAGTCGATGACAACTCCGGAGACACCAACTTTAACCCACACCCACAACCTAATCCATTTGCCTCCATCGCTACTGAACATGTGTGAAAACTAAACTCAATGCTCGAATCGCTCGGATTAGTCCCCCAATCCTCTAATACAAAATTTATCTGCTCTAAAGAGGATGATGGTGAAGTAATGTTCATCGAGATTATACGAGATGATGAACCCCAAAATGAGGATCCCTATGATGTAGAAAGGGCGACAACGGAAGAACCAATAGTGGAGTACTACGACACCTTCCCAACTAGAAATGAACTAACCTACCATAAGTACCTAATGAGTGGCCCAATCCCTTCAATATTTCTTAGAAACCCTATCATCACAGAAGGATGCCCCCACAACCTTAAGATCCCATGCAATATTGGACACGTGCATATCGAAAAGGCTTACATTGACCTCAACTCTCCTCTTAACATCATGACCCGAATGATGTACAACTGGATCATGAGAAGAAAACTTAACCCTAGGGAAGATGCAAATGGAGGAATTAGCAATTTCACGGGTAGGATCAAAGGAATGCATGTCTTCATTGGAAACTTCACCTATGTCATAGACTTCATGATTGTCGAGGATATTAGTTCAATTCTAGACCCTAGGTTGTCACAAGTGGTACTAGGGAGACCTTTTATAGAAATATCCAACATGACTCATGACCCACCCGAAGGTGTTGTTAGATTCATTAAAGAGACCGATGAAGTTGCCTATAAGATGCCCCATAAGATAGAACAATACGATTCCCTGTCAGACTTTGAAAAAGAGCATACAAAATCTGTCTATCTTAGGAGCGAAGAAGATAAGAGAAGAGGAGTAGAGTATGTGATGAGAAAGATACTAGGATTTTACAAGGAATGCCTAAATCTTGGACCCGAATACCTAGCAGGGGTCGAAGACGAAAGAGAAGTCACGTAAGGGCGTGTGACTTCGAGTCTAGCTACAAGACTCGTTAATAAAGAAAAGTGCTTCTTGGGAGGTAACCCAATTTACTTTTCCCGCATATTAGGAGTGTTATGTATGTTTTAGTTCCTCACTATTTGTTTTATTATGTTTGAATTATCTTGTAATCATGCTTTGCATTGTCTTTAACCTTGTCTTAATTTCAATCAAAGGTATTTTGCAAACAATAAGTGTAGGGGAATTTATCCGGCTTTTAAGCCAAATTCAAACATGTTAAATGACTTGTTTAGATTAATTCGTGTCAGTATCGACTCATATGATTGATTTGTTAAATCTCAGGTTTTATACAATAATTTATACAGAAACTAACTTATGGAATCAAGTGCAAAAAAATTTCATCAAAAACAAAAATTTCGTTTTCACAGACGGTGAAGACGGCGTCACGACTAACAAGTGACGCCGTCACCATGACACCTGTGACGGGGTCACACCAATCCCGACGGCGTCAAACGCCCAGGTCCAGAAAACTTAAAAGTTTTTAATTATTTTTGAAAATAAAACTTGTGCAACATTTAATATAGGTATTCTTCTGTATAAACCTGCAAAACCTGATAAGTTTAACAATTCTTTCATCCTATCTATCGAGTCGAACCCTAAATTCATATTGTATATTGGTAAATCGCACATTTTATGCTTGGTATAGTTTTCTCTGTCTTTGATTACAGGTTATATTTGATGAGAAGAAGCTTGGAAGTTCTTAGGAAGTTTCATTGGATGATTCTCGGAGGACGATTTAACCAGTTATCGCATGTTTCTTCTCCATTATTGAGTAAACCAGGGGAGTACTAGTTTCTTTTCCTTGTTTTCTTTTCCCTTTATCTGTTTTAACGGGTACTTCCAGAGAACATTGGGGACAATGTTCAAAATAAGTGTAGGGGAAAATAAGCCTTAGAAACTATTCTTTCATTTGTCATTTGCTTTGTCCTTAAAAAGATGGGTAATATATCGAAACATAGCATAAAAGGGTAATTTTTACCAAATTTTTTTTACGACACATACCAACAAAAACCGAGTATTACTAGCGTCCCATGGATAGGAATTTATATGACTAGCACAATAACCCTTAAAATTCTACCCTAAAAATATGAGGTTCACCCTTAGATATTTAGGAATTCAGGTACCTATCGTCGGTAACCCAAGATGATTTTATCTTTACCTGGTTCGAGTTAAGGAGTGAGCAGTCACATGTGTCTATTCTGTCGTTACGGATGTGTACGTGTGGTCTTCATCGCCTTTTCTAGAATGTCTGGTGTTAGTAAAATTCATGAGTGTACTGGTAGTATATTAAATTCTAGAACTTGTTTTAGTGATACATCTCGAGACCGCATAGTAAGTATTAGGATTTGCTTGATAAGAGGCATTAGGATTAACCCATGTTTTAAACCTGTAATTGTTATGATAGTTACACCGATCATATAACTATCCCACACCCTTGCCATGCACTCACCTTTAGTGTAGGATACCCTAGTACAACCCTTCGAGCCTATCCTTTTTCACGGTTCTTGTAATTTTCTGGTTAATCCGGACTATTAATGAAGAGCATTGACACCCTTACACCAATCGTTACACCCAAAAATCCTTAGCCTACCTTATATGTACTCATCTTTAGTACATTATTGTTTTAACCCAAGTTAATTATTGAGTACACGGTTGCTAAGTCTTTATCCTTGTAAATACAGTTTTGGGACGATTGGGATTCATGGTAGTATTTATTTCGCGGAAGAATGGGGAAGAAAAGTTAAGTCAATACCCCCATATGTTTGTCAAATGATCTCCATGTTATTTTGATCCACCTCAAATCGGGTCATTAGTTAGATTGTAAATATCGAGCATGTAAAAGCTCAAGTGTAGGGGTACGTATTATAAACCCCATGTGATGTATTATGTTATTAAAAAAATGAGAAAAGAAAAAGAAAGAGATTGATGTAGAGTTGTGTAGAGTTTGTATATCTTCGTCCGAGTCTTGGCTTAGCAACCAAACCAAAGTGTATTCGTGTAAATAATTAGCTAACCCTTCCACTCTAAATTCACCCAAAGCCACCCAAATGTATCTCATCCGTTTCCGTTTCCTTTCACCTACACCCCACAACCCTTTAAAAGACCTCTTAGATAGTAATGAATAATACTTGCACCTAGCGGTGGAGGTTTGATCCTTTACCAAGCCTATGGTAATTTATATGTTATGACAGGTAATGAGTGTGATTTTCTGTTTCCCCCATATGTTATAATTTATTATACACCCGAGTGAAAGAGAGAATCCCAAACACTTATGTGAGGTGCTAGTATATACTTTCCATGCTTTTAATTACGAGGTCTAGAAAGTTGTGTTGTAGAATATGTTTAAAGAATAGGTAAAATGACCCCTTATATTTTTATTGTCTAGATAAAAAAGCCTATTTGTTTGAGAACAAGCAAATGCTAAGTGTAGGGGTATTTGATGATGTGTCATTTTATACACTTTTTCGGGGTCGTTTAACCCCCAAAATCGTATGTTTATGCCTAAAATAGGTGCTTAATCGTTCCTTTTCAGGTATTTCTCATTTGGAAGATATTTGGATGAATTACATGTGACTTGGGCTCATTTGGAGAAGAAACGGACAAGACTACGGACCAACACCAAGACTCTTGAAGATTTGTGCTCACAGAGCCTGTAGACGGCGTCATAAGCTATACTAGACGCCGTCACAACTCATCAAGTGACGGCGTCACACATTTCAAGACGGCGTCAGAACGTACCGCCTCAAAAGAAACCCTAGAAGATTCTAGATAAGAGATTATCACTCGACGTGCGCGCGAAGTAGTGGATATTGTTTTGATCATAACTTCTTCATACGAATTCGGATTTCAACAATTCAACTGCCCACGCGAGCAGAACAAGAAAATCTACAATCCACGCGAGAGCTGACGCCGTGACAGTGTCGTGGTTTTGGTGACAACGTCGTGAGGGTCTGACTAAGGGTTTGCCTATATATACAACCTCATAACTTTGTTTTTTGCAAGCCCTCAACCCTAAGTCCGATTCTAAGGTTTGGGTAGGTGTTTTCCAGCTACATAGAAGACTTAATTCATGCCATAAACATCTTGTAATGGTTTTTGCGAATATCATATCAGATTCTTAATTCATTGTCTTTAGATTTCTTTTGTTGATTATGATTTCTATTGCTTGAGTATGCTTGGCTAATTCATCTAGTATTTATTTGGAATTGCATGAACCTTGTCATTGATTGATTATATCTTGTTGTTTGTAACATATTCAATGAGTGTACTTGATTATAGTTTATAATTCTTGTTTCTTATTGCTTTTTGTGATGGATGTGCACGTTAGGTCTTAGAAAACTAGCTTTCTGTCGTATAATCCGTTGAGTTGATAATGTCCTAGGAAACGTGATTGTGTAGAAAGATGACCATCGTGGTAACAGTCTTCATACTACTGCCCCTCCTAATATGGTTGAATCCACTTTAAATGATGTAACATGCACTTTGTAAACTCCTAGGGGCCGTGTAATAGTCTTCATACTACCTTGCATGTGCGTTGCTCTAGCGGCATACTAAGTAGACGACGGGTTCGTGTAATTCGTTTATGCTTTAGGAAATAATTACACATATCATCTCAAGTGTGACAAAGCAATAGGTAAAATTGGATAGCTAGCAAGGAGTAGTGCATCCTAAGTAAATACGCTTCGTTATATATTTGTTCTTGCCATTAGATTAGAATTATTAGTTAATTAGATTAACACAAACCAACCTTCAAACCTGAGATTTACTTGCTTTTATAAAATATAAAAATACAAAAAGAATCTTCCCTCAACCCTTAGAATTCTGCTAGACCGTGATCAAGCCTTCCTAACCTATTCCTCGAGTAAACGATAAACAACCATGAGTCTTGCCTATACTACACTACAACGATTAGGTGCACTACCTAGGGAGTTGTAAAACTTCTCGTGTAGAAGTTCTATGACAACCGCACATCAGTTAGTATATCTCACTTAAAATACAGCTGTATATGAATCACATAAAAGTTGGTACATCTCAGTTAAAACTATGAAACTTATTATTTCACCCCTAAACCTAAGGGTGTCTTATAAAGTTCTATATCTAATATCTTGGATCACTATGTTATTGTACTAAAATACTTTACTTCATCATAATGTATAATATATTTCATTACAATGTATAAGCTACTGAATCATAATGTATAAGATACTGCATTACTATGTAAATGCTACCGCATCGCAATACACTAAACAAAAATAATAGTGACATTTATAATTGAATTAGTTCTAATTACCTGCTCGTTCGACTTCTCTAAAATATATTTATAAAATTCTATCGCATCACAATATTGTTCTAGTGCATTAGCATCAGAATGTCATCATACTACATCATAACAATGTTATCAATCACAATGTTATGTAGTGTTACTCTACTGCATAACAATGTTAATTTAGTGCATCACAATGTTCTACATTTTGTTGCTTCCAAATGTTATCATATTGCTCCATTAAAATAGTACTTCACCATTAACATCGGTCTATTAATTTACGACATCACAAGGTATATTTTACTGTATCATAATGTAAATGTTACTGCATCAAAATGTATATATTACTGCATCATAATACACTAAACAAATAACATAATGCAGTAACTATTATTCATAAAAAAAGAAAGATACCAAGTATATTCAAAAACAATAAGATACAATTATATTAAGGTTTGGTAATAAATGTTATACATCTTAGAACCGAAATTTTTTCTTGGAAGTAATGCTTAAATAAATATACTATACTTATTGCAAATTAAAAAAATATATATTGAAATAATGCTTTTAAGCTTTTTCGAGTACATCCTCTAAGCCCAGCTCTTGTCAGCTCTATCTCTACGGGTTGCTTGCTTTTCTTTGATGGTGGCAATTTCAGTTGTTTTCTTCACATACACTACACGTCCGCCTCTTATGACTTTAGTGCATCACTATGTAATATTTTTTGGGTAAAGATGCATCACTATGTAATTTTGCTGCATTACACATGTTCTACTACCTTGTTCCTAAAAGTTTCATAGATTCATGCTCGAAGGTCATATCACTGATGTACTCCTCATACCTACACAACACACACGTAACAGAAATGTATTGCAGCATGACTGTTATCTAGTATCACATACCTACACAACATGCACGTAACAGAAATGTCATTTGCCACACAATGAGGGGTCATAGTTACTAAAACTGAAATTTAGACAACGGTGATGAAAGAGCTAAGGAAACATTACTTAGAAAGTCAGAATGATCTATTACAGAGGTGGCAAGATGGATGGGTCATGCTTGTTATGAAATGAGTCATAACATGGGTTAAAACGGGAACCAAGGTTGTGTTGCCATGCTTGCCTATTTTTCCATTTTAAAATTATTATAGACAACTAATACGTGAGACCAGAGATTATAATATAATTAAAAAGGTACAAATAATGTTTTAGGAGAATGTAATGTTCTATGCATGAAAATAAGACTTTTGGCACCTGTTCAACCGGTTTGACATATTCTCGTGTAAGCTAAACACTTGATATGGTGACCCGTTTGAGAGTAAACAAAATCCAAATTGACCATTCATGAGTAAGTTGTTATAAAGTGCAACAAGTTTTCTCTTCTCAAATAAAGACATTTAGACAGAAGAGATGAGTACGGTTGACATGGGTTAAGTCAAGAGCATAGATTTAAGTTTATCGAATATCATAATTACAAAACCTTAATATAGCCATCGTCCCCTCCGGAAGCCATTGTTGATTCGGTAAGATTAACCAATCAGTTGACAGCATTCCTAAAAAAGAAGATAAATATTTATTAATCCTAATAAACCATCCATCAATACAAATGCTACAGAAAATAAGGAGACCTACTCATGAAAATTTTCAAGACGGGCAACTAGTGATCCTGTTTCGATATCAGTGGCCATGATAGGACAGTCCGGAGAACCTATGAGGATTACTAAAAAACAAGAAACAACGATAAATTAATAAAGCTCTCATTCTAGAAAGCTAAGTATCAAAATACTGTAAATTAGCTGAGTTGTCATTTACCACGTCCTTCGTTGATAAATATGTCTGCTCTGCAAGACTCGCTGTGAGCACAGACCTTCAACACCCTAGAATGAATATTATCAAAGAGCGCCCAGATA
Source organism: Tanacetum coccineum (assembly GCA_026074375.1). Classification (NCBI taxonomy): domain Eukaryota; kingdom Viridiplantae; phylum Streptophyta; class Magnoliopsida; order Asterales; family Asteraceae; genus Tanacetum; species Tanacetum coccineum. The sequence continues at coordinate 12,226 of BQNB010151147.1, forward strand.
AGAAAAGAAGTAACAAGATTAAAACACATGGCATAACTTAATTTGATTATCTCATTATAACCAAGTGAAAAAGATTTATCTTTAGTAATCAATTTTCATATCCATACACAACTTGAGTATATATTTATAAACTTTCGATTCAATGAGAGCTAATTTCACTACCCTAAACAATCATTGAATTATGTATGTGCATTTAAATTGATTATTATGAATAGAAGTAGCACGAAGGAGTTTGTTGGTGATGCCTGATCTGGTGGATCAGAAGGATGTTCATGTTGGTGATGAGGCACATTTAAATAGAGGTATCCTCTCATTGAGGTATCCAATGAAGTATGCAGAGTCACCGATCATATGGAGAAAATATGGCATCGTACCTTCCACAGCGAGCTCTATGTTAACACTGAAGATCATCGTGTCTTACTACCAGAAGCGTGTGGAAATGGTAAAGCTAACACGGAGAAGATGGCTGAGATTATGTTTGAAAGTTTCAACATTCCAGCAATTTGTGTTGCTATCTAATTTGTTTTATCTCTTTACGCAGCTGGCCATACAACAGGTATCTAGTCACATATAACAAATACTACTTTCTTATATTATCTGTCAAGGCTGAGTAGTATGTTTAATCAAATGAAAAGTTAGATGCCATTATTATTATCAATTGGGTATACACAAATATAACAAGATAAAGTGATGTATCAAATCACACATTCTATTTGATCTTTTTCCTATATATATATGGCGTGCATGGACATACATTTTGTAGATATAGTGCAAGTTTTTTATATTTGAGGTATTTTGGTAAGGTATGATCTTCTCCCTTTGGCCATCTCATATGGGAAGGTATGGTCGTGGACTCTGGTGATGGTGTCAGTGATGTCATGCTTGTTTATGAAGGTGATGCCATCTCAAATACTGTCAACAAGTTGGATCTAGCGGGCCGTGACATTTCAGTTGACTTAAGGCTACTACTTTATATGAGAAGATACCTGATAACGCTCAAATTATACATGTTTTATTTTGAGTTATTCAGTTATTATTTTTTTTTTTTTTTGTTATATTTATATATTTTTTATATATTTATATATATTAATACTATATATATATTATATATATTATATATTATATATATATATATATATATATAAATTGGTTAAATTATAAGAAATTTTGGTTTTATTGAAAATATATTATATTTGTCATTGTCAGGTTATGGGAACGTGTCGTGGAAGAAAACGGGGAAGATTACCTCGAAGATATTAGATTTGAAGCTTTAACGATGCGAAGTTACTCAAGCTGAATGCTTTCCGACAACTGTTCACTGTTTTGATTCATAACTCGGTCATTACGAAATTCACGTTATAGTTGGTTCAAGCGGCCAGCTGAGCGGAATTCAATTATCTACAACCATATAAAAGGTCAACTACTGAAAACGACCAAAAGTACACCGCACTTGCAGAAAGTGCGGCGCACTTTTCACCAGAACTGAAAAACCCTTTAAACACCTAATGGGCGGCGGTTTTACCTTAAGTGCGGCGCATTTTTGAGGCGGTGGAGAAAATTAAATGCAATTAAATGCTAAGTGCATTAACTCACTAAGTGTGGCGCATAAATAAGTGTGTGCGGCGCACTTTGGCCTCCGAAAAGCCTATAAATACCCTCCTTGGCTCTCCCATTTTATATATCTCTCATACAATCTTCATACATCTTACACACACAATCTCTAAAGCCTTTGGACATGAGGAAAGAGTGGTGAGGATCCTTGGATCCAATGATCCAAACACCTCCTTTTTAAATCCCCACTTACCCCATTTCACCACCATACTACACCATAAACCACCACCATAGCCTTGAATTTCCAAAATTCTAACACCATATCTAGCCTACACATACCATCAATTTCCAGAATCTAAACACTTTCCACTTTGATTCTTAGAGGATTCACACCAAATTCTCTTAAGATCATCACCATAAACCTTGTTACCAAACACTCCATTTGGTGATACGTTGTTGAATTTCCAGAAGTTAGGTGACATATTTCCGGTTATCTCAGTAGCATTTGGTTGTTGGTTGATCATGGAATTGTTAGTTTTGGGATTGGTGGTTATGTTAGTCGAAATATTGGTATTGTTACTTTGCTCTCATATGTGAAACATGAATAATATTTGGATGATTTTGCTATGACTTATGAATATACATGTTTATAAACTAGATGTTATCTTGCTTGGATCCTTGTTTATCTTTTGGTATATCATTGCAATTGAAATAGGCCAAAAGGGTTAATTGTCTTGATGTATTTTGAACCGTTTGTCTATGACGTGTCAATATCATACTTGTGAGAATTGTGTGGTAAATTGATAAACAACCCAAGTGGACTAATGTTTAAGACCCTTCCTTATGTTGACCGACCGGGTTGGGACGAATTCATATTTATGCATATTTGATATAAATTGTTCTTAATGCGCTCGTGATGATGTAGTATATAGGCCGAAAGGATTCTATGTCATTATTGGTAGATATATTTGTTATGGTAATTACCCGTTATTCATGACTTGTATAATTTCGTTTATATAAAGTCTTGCTCTATCTCTATCTATTATGTTATGTGGATCATGCCTTGTATCTTGCTTGCTTTATACACACGTTTAGGCTATTTAACCCGTGACAATCAATTAGCTTTGTTACTTGATAAACAATATGTGAATTGCTACAAATCCCGTGGAATGATCTGGACTTACCTAATACTATATTACACTCGAATAGGGTATACTTGCCCGAATGTTGTGTTTATAGTAAAAATCGGTATTTCTAGTTATTATAAATTTAAAGCTTGTAAAAACACACATCAAGTTTTTGGCGCCGTTGCCGGGGATTTGTTTAGTTGTTTGCAGATTGTTTGCTAGTCTTGTGCATCTTACGTGTGCTTAAATCTCTTAAAATCTTAAAATATGTCTGCTGTTACAGAAAGTACGGCGCACAATTAACCTTGTGCGCCTCACTTCCCCTGTTCCCGTTTCTTATTTTGCAGGTTTATACCCGATGTACGTCGGTTTCACACCAAAATCGCCGTATTGTTTTACAAATCCAATTTTATAAACTCGCAGTACCGTTTTCTGGCAAACGAAACCTAAAAATTACTTTTCTTCAGGAAGTACGCCGCACATACAATTTGTGCGCCGGTTTTCCTGAAAACCTAGGAAGTATGCCGTACTTTACCCAAGCACGCCACACTTTCTGCAAATTTTCACAAACATAAACTGATTTAAAACCAAAACCCAAACAAAACCCCCAAATTGCTAGTCTCAGGTATGTGATCATTTAAAATTTTATTTTATATGATTTTATGCCTTGTACAATTGTGGATATTTAGTTGTCATTCAAAAAACCAAAAAAGATTTTATTTCTAAATTTTTTTTGCTTAATTTGTTTTTTGACATGTTCCTGTTGATATAATTAACATGTGTTTTGTTAGTTTGTTTATATTTCTTGCATTTCATCTATGAAAAATATAATTTTCAAAATTTTTGCAGTAAGTACGCCGCACAATTAATTTTGTGCGCCGCACTTTGTCTATGTCTAGTGTTTATATATGTGTTGCTAACTAATAAAATGAAAAAAAAACTGAAAATATATGTTATATTAAAATAAAACCGCCGCACAAGTGTTTGTGTGCGGCACACTTTGTGAATATTTGAAAATTCATACCGCGCTAATAT
>BQNB010151148.1:0-15938 GCA_026074375.1 Tanacetum coccineum
AATAAACATAAACAAGCACTCAACGATAAATCAAGAAATCAAGATAAACAAATACCAAACATTCAGATCTTTATAATAATGGCTAATACCCGAAGGTATTAGCCTTCAAACGTCATAAAAAATACAAGAGCAATTATTTAGCCAAGGTAAACTAACCGAATTAACGAATGATACCAAAAACTGAATGATTACTAAAGTATATGGAATTACACGTTGTCTCCTATGGAATTGATAGCGTTGCTCGACCTCTTTTGCTCTTTTTATCTTCTAAAAATCGACTTTTGTGGTTTAGGTATCGAGAATATGATTTAGCACACTTAAAACTCGTTTTTGAGTTTTCTATTTATAAGGTCTAGAAGTCGGTTGGATACGGCGTATTGGGGATTTCTTAACCACGCTTGATATATTCCAGAATATTATATTGATTCCATATCTTGAATACGGCGTATTGAGTCCTCTGGATATGACGTATTGATCTTTATTCCTCTGTGGTCTTTGGTGAGTGCAGGCACGGATACGCCGTATCTTCCTTGAAGGATACGGCGTATTGGTCTTCAGAATAGTAATCTTCAAAATATCTTTATTTAAGCTCCATAATGCGCGCCTTTTGCTATCTTTCACCAATTACTCCATAATTACTACAATTCTCAAATATAAACGATTAAGTAACAATTCTTTGCAATAACTATACAAAATGGGTTAATAACATGGGATAAATGATGCTATAAAATAGACGTTATTTGATGTCATCAAATATCCCCCCACTTGAATCCTACTTGTCCTCAAGTAGCCTTTAGAAGTTTATTAAAATGTATCCCTAAGGATATTTTCCATCAAAGCATTTATTCGATCTATTACAAGTACACAACCAAACACCTCAGGAAATAGGAAGATGAAAACACTCAAATCACTCAACTAGTCTATGTGGTAACATGTAACTAGTTCGCTCAATTGCTCAGTCGTGATGGGTATTTTATCATAAGCTTGGCAAGGATACACATTTCCACCTAGCCGTTTGTCATTTTAGTGAATCTTTAATATAGGATCGTTTTAGCATTAAGTGTTGTGTTTGCTTTGGTGTTTGTGGAAGGTGTTTAATTGGTTCTTGACAAAAACAGGTGTATAAATCGCCTAAATGCATATTTTGCCTGCATGCATATTTTGTTCTGAATGCATATTTCGCTTTGAAAATCATGCAATTTCGCCTGAAATCATGTATATTTCATCTGGTTGCATTATATCGCTGAGTTGCATATTTCGCCTTGTCATATGTTCCTCAAATTCATGCTTATTTTGGCCTGATTACATTTATTTAGCTGAAATTTTTTTCCATTGCATATTTCCCCTGAGTACTTTGCATATTTTTACTTGCAGGCATGCATTACTTCTCCTATATTATGCATATTCACTGAGTACATATTTCGCCTGATTACATATTTCTCCTGAAATCATGCATATTTCCCCTGATTCATGCATATTTTTCCTGCAGCATGCATACTTCTCCTAATTCATGCATATTTTTCCTGCAGCATGTATACTTCTCCTAATTCATGCATATTTCTCCTGCAGCATGTATATTTCGCCTCATTCGTAGGAAATAAGCACGAACCTAGATTTTTTTGAAAAATAAGCAAGAAAATACTCTGTACATAATAAGCTAGAAACATAATGACAAAAAAAGTTTCAAGCTTTGTACAAAAATAGGAACAAACCAAATACCCCTTTAAACTATTCAAAGACCCTTAAATCTTCAAAATAAGCTCAAATTATCTGTTTGAATGATGAATAATAAGTACGAAATATATTTACAAATAAGCTAGAACCATTATAATGAATAAAAGTTCAAGCTTTTGTACAAAATAAGCAACATCCAAACAACACCCGTGGCGTTTTGCTTAATAATAAGCACAACATAAGCCATAAACCCACGAAAATAAGCCAAACAGTCAACACAAAATGCTCCGTATCTCAGTACAATTGTAACCATAATTCTAACCACAGACAAAGATCCGGAGGTCAAGGAGGATAAAATAAGAACTTAGCCATATTATTAAGAGTGAGAGAAAAAGAAAGATGTGTGTGTGTGTTTCTAGAGATAGAAGGGAAAGCGCATACACTATGATATACAAAAATTATCCTCACCTCCCTATGGAAGTATATGAGGGGTATTTATAGTCCTTGTATCTCCTAACTAGGCTAACCCGATACGTCTATATTAGACTAATGTAATCCGTTATAAGTCGACAATTTTAAAATCTACCGTTCCTCTCAGTAAAGGTCGGGCACATAGGTTCTTAGTTGATGGAAAAAGACCTCACCCTCGAACATCCTCGAGATCCTCATCATCTTAATCTTCAACCCTAACTCAAGAATGAACTGATCCGGTTGATAACTTCACCCTTGATCCAATTGAGTATTGTGACCAACTTCCACCCATTCCTGGAGGAGCATCTGAGGAGTTCAAACAAACCAAAGGTATGTTCAGGTGCTTTGGTCATTTCCTCTCCAACCTTGGAAAGAATAAAAGTGAAGTGTGCTAAACTGGTGAAGGTGTTTTTTTTAAACTCGTGTTTGGATAAAATTATTTGGTACTATCTCGGATTTAAACAATGCTTGTTGTATTGGTGTGGATTCTGAATATTAGTTCTTATGCTTGTTGTCTCGGATATATGTGCTTTTAAGATAATTTAATTGTATTATTTTGTTATCTTAGTGTTATTTGAAATTTAACTAGGTAGCGTTTGGTTTATCTAGGATTTATAGGTTCTTAGCTCTTTGGCCCCTCTAATAGATCTTTGCTTCATCTTGGAAAGTATAGTGATCACCTTTTAAAAGAAAATAGTCCTAGAAATCATTTATTGTGTTTTAGATTTTTTGAGTGTGCTAATGTGTAGCTGCTGGTACCCTGTGCAACAAAGGGCGGTTCCTTTCCGCAAAAGGTACTGTGCTTGCCGGTTCTACAGAGGCCCATTGCCATTTTGGGGTAGTTAAAACTTTAAACCCAACTCTATAATTAGGATAAATATATATGCAGGAAGGCTGTCTAATAGTTTATTTTGACTTATTTCACCCAAAAGCACTTCTAATGATTGTTTTTAGAGAAAAGGTCATGGTTAAAGCATTAAATGTTTTGCATAGCTTAGTGATATAAGTTAAGACCTTGTTAGTCTTGCAATTACCATCTTATCCATCCTCTAAAAACTTGAGATTTTCAGCCCTTATACCTTCTTTGTTTACCACCAAAAAATGGTTTCAAGTGCCTCTTCCTCCACCAAAAAACTACCAAGAAAGGTAACCAAAACCACCATCATTGATATATCATCTAATGAATCTTCACCTCTCCAAGCAAACAACCTCATTCCCACAACTCTTACTACTACTCTTGCATTGTCCCTTACTCTACCAAATGCTAGCCAAACACTCCCTTCTCAACTAATAGATACATCACCTCTTGAACCTCAAGCTCTTATATTCTCTTCTCCACCAACATCTCCTCACCCTTACTTAAACAACATTAGAGACTTACCACTAAGAAGCTCAAACCCTCTACCTTTACCCTTACTTGATCAAATCAACAACCAAATACTCCTTTATAACAATCACATGGACTTTGAACTATCCTTTCCACCTACTAATCTCTCAAGGATAGGTAATAGGACTTTTGTGCTCTGCTAGACTTTAATGTATCGGGACCAAATAAAAAAAAAAAAAACCATAGATGAAGAGAGTGACAACTTCAAGACTTGTCCCATGACATTGAAACCGCTCTACATAATGCACAAAATTTGCAAAATGGACTATTACCTCACACCACCACCATCTCTCAAAAACACTCCAAACTTCCTCCATACCACCCTTTCAACCAATCCTCCCACCACCAAAAACCTTCATTCCACTTGATTAATCCTTGTGATGATGGACCATCATTATTCCTCAAACACAAAATCACTCTTAATCCACGTTGCTAAAGACAACTAAATCTCCTATCCATCGAGATGCGGACGACGAAATGTGGCTCATGCTCAGTCACATCCTTGAAAGCCTCACTCACATTGCAAACCAAAAACCATGAAGACGGAAATTGCAAGCTTCAAGGACCATAGGCATTTATTATAATAGTTAGTTAGGTAGAACCAGGCCATGACTTTATTTTTCTATGTTCATTAGAACATTGTATGTTTACTTCATGATTATATGTTTATTGAAATGTTATCAAATGCTTATTTATCTTTCGAATGATTCAATCTGCTCTAAAGTGATCTTAAGCTATTTCTCAATCTTGTTTGAAGTAGTTGGGTTGATATTTGAATAGTTTGGTGAATCATTTAAAATAGTTGGAGTTTCCGCCTTAAAATAAAGTAGTGCTATCTACTCGTACAGGTTGGTCAATACCCTTCTGTAAAGAAGGTCGGTACCTTTTGACCAAGATACCGGAGGGAACCAGCTGTACATGATTTAGTTTACTATTTCCTTTTAATTAATCATGAAATTTTTAGAAATAACATTGTTTATTCCTGTAGGAATTCCCCGATCCAGGGGGAGCTTATAATTTGATATAGAATCATATTACTAACATTTTTTTGTAGCTCGTCAAATTCCTTTTTGGATTCCTTGACACCCTCATTAATGGGGAGCTCACGTCAAGAGGGAGCATAGCATTCGATTCAATTCGAATCATCATCTACATTGTCTCATTTTATCCGACTTTATTCAGTTCTTTTCATATCCACTTATTATTATCATTGCATATTTTGGTTAGTTTTTCTTTGACGCTCTTCTTGTTTCGACAAAAAGAGGGAGAAGGAAGTAAAAACTCCATTTTAAAACTTATAAATTTTATACTTAACTTCCAATAAGTTTACGTTTTGTCATCAATAAAAAGAGAGAGATTGTTAATATAAATAAGCCGTAAAAAAACGTTGATTTATATTTTACTAATCTATTACGTGTTTGCCGGTGACAATCGTAAAATCAATGCAAGTAGAAAATAAAGTTTATATGTTTTAAACCAATAGTTTTCTAACTCAATAATCATCATATATCATCCGTCATATTTATCATATTCATCGTTCGCATCACTCGTCATACTTATCATATTTAACATGTTCATCGTCCGTCATTATTATTCCACATAATCTAAACTACACATTTTATATTAAAATATGTCCTCTATATAATTTTACAAATTAACTCGGATACTTTGTTTAATTATTCACATAACAAATATATCTCTACATTTGATTTCCAAACAATCTCATTACTTTTATTCATAAAAAGTAACTTATATTACTTTCATAATTGAATAAGTAATATAAAGAAAACTAAAGTAAATTGTTATTTATCTCATGTATTACATCATCCAAATCTTAAAAAAATCCTAAAAGATTACAAAAAAAAATTTAAGGAAAAATTTGGATTTACTTGTCAGACAGCCGGTACCATTGGATTACACTGGCCGGTACCCTTCTAGGAAGGTACCGCTAAAACCGTGTTGATTAGTAATAAGCCAATACAGTTGATTTACACTGCCGGGTACCTTCCTTGCCAGGGTACCTCAGGAACGAGCTATTATTATCAGAAATTTGGCTATTAAATATAGCTATTTCGCTATGTTTTTAGCATCATTTGCCATACATTTTCTCTTCATCAACTAATCCATGATCTCAAAATACTGTTTTAGTTTTGGTGATTTTCTTTATAGGAGAAAATTTAACCAACTTTCGCATACGGGATCAAACCTCAAGCTCACTTGTCGTAAGCATCTCTCATCTCATCAAGATCAATCTACTGATTTTGAATCATCATCTCATGCATTTCATTCATCAATCTAATACCTTGTAATTAGTTGAGGGGATATAGGCTAGTTCTAAATAGGTTAGAATATAGTATTTTAAGTTATGTGTTGAAACTGTTGTAAGGTTAGTTCTACCTATGTTAGAACTCGGCATTTAGCTTTGTACCAGATCAAAGGGTAAGCGACGTAGGGTTGGTTCTACCGATGTTAAGACTCGGTATTTAGCTTAGTACCGAATAAAGTGTAAGAAACTTTGTGAGGCTTCTCTGCCAAAGTAAGGAGCTTGTGGATGTAGTTATTACAAACTCTCAAGTAGGTGACTCAAGGAGTGGAGTAGGGCAAAAAAGAAGTCCTTGTAACCGAACCACTATAAATATTTATGTCATCCGTATATCCTTCATTTTATCGTACTTGTTATTGTAGAAACTAGAAATGGGGTTGAATAGTTTTTTTCGTTTTAAAAATAAAACTTAGATTGTCAACTTATGTGAACTCAAGAGATATACAAAAGTGTATATGATAGCAATACAATATGTAAATAAGTAATGACGAGTGTATGAATAGTACATATAAGAAAGATCAAACGATGACACACTGATTATAGTGGTTCGGCTATGAAAACTCTTCTTCGCCCTTACTCCACTCCCCAAGTACCCAATTGAAAGTTATCTTCACTAGTCAACACGCCTCGCTTTAGGGCGGAGAAAACTTACACGTCGCTTACTCTTTTTCGTTTACTAAGCTAAATACCGAGTTCTACTTCGAGATAGAATCAATCTAACGCTCTATGTATTAATGGCCTAAATACTATACTTATCATACAACATTGATTACACAATCACAATACAAGATATACAAGAGTATGTTTATCACAATTGTAAAGGACACAATTAACTATTAACACTTGAAGCTATGCGTCTTCGTAAGTGTTCTTTTAAAGAGTGAAATGAGGTGTCACTTGTAAGGGATTATCGTAACAAGTATAATCATCAAAGATATACAAAAATATAAAAGATGTGTGTTAAATATTTGTCAAAAGTTGTCTTCTAATGAAGACTTAGGTTGCTATTTATAAGGCAAACAATTAATAATTCAAATCTGTCTAGATAAAACTGATCTATTGCGACTCTTTACGGATCCACCATTGCCTAGATCCATCCTGTGTATTTAGTGGATCCGTTGGTGGCGCTGGGACAGATTTTGTCATTTTGTGATTAACTCCAAATCTATACAAAATATTATTTTGTACTTAATAAAACTTGTTTATTAGATTCTTCTAAAACAAAAATATTTCTTATCATCAATAAGGAAAGATTTTCTAGATTTGAGAAGATTTAGAAAGATTGTTTGCACTTATGGTTAGTCTTATTTTGTCTTGCATGATTAACATAACTAGCTTATAATTAATCATGTGTTAACTTAAATCATTTGATTAAAAAAGGTTTATACAAATGATAATATTTTTATTTGATCATTAACTATGTTTAATAATGCCATATTCATATTTAAAGGGATTTGATCGCCGTCAACGTAACTTTCGATGGTAATATAACTTGTTTACGTAAACTTTTACGTAGTATGACATTATATTTGTTATTATCAAAACATGAAGATCATTAAATATAAATATCGTTTTTGCGTGAATATTTGTATTAACAATCTCCCCCTTTTTGATGATGACAAAATATAAACTCGTGCTTATTTAAAAGTTACTAAATAAGTATTTATTGGATGAGTTTACTTCTCTTCTCCCCTTTTTTGTCGAAACAAAAAGTCTTGTCTTGACGGATGCTAAGTGTCTTGGATGCGAATGCAGCGTAAAGAAAAATAAAGACTAAATCAAAGGGAGGTATTGGGTGCTCTCCCTTGGTGTATTGCGACCCTGCTGGTTGGCACCAAGGAATTGAGCTGTGGATGCGTGCTAAAAAACAAAGTAAGTAGACAAGTAAATATATATATATATGACAACTACATATGCACACATATACATTTAAGCAATAAACATCCATCATAAACACAACAAAATAAAATAATGTTAAATCCTTTAAAAAGGATAAAACATTAAAAATTTTTGGTCGTAATAGCCATTACACAATTAGCTTAATCTAGTAAAGAAACAAATTAAGATCTAAAATCTTAAGATAATTTTCATTTTCAAATAATCCGAAGGGTGAGTGAGATTTCCATGGCGTCTAATACGGAAAGTAAGTGTGAGTTTGATGAAGAGCCCGAGGTTGGTGTCGAATGTATAGAACATATAGTTGACATGGTTTTGGAGCATTTAGATTTCATGCCTAGTGGTGCTACAACATTGGCAAAACATGTTGTGGAGGTAAGGCATGTCATTTGGATGGACAAAATCCAAGTTGTTTAGAGGATTAGGAAAATCTTGATTTCCAAGATTTGGTGGTGGATGGTAAATGTTTTCAAGTGTAGGTGCATTGTTGTGGAGGTGAGGTATGTTATTGTTAATGTTAACAAACAATGGTTGGGTTGATGGTAGTGGTTCAAATCCGGGTGGTAGATTTGGAAAAACGGGAGGTGGTCGTGAGACACATGTTAGTGGAGATGGATTAGAGGGGCCTGATGACCAATTGTCCATCATTGGCACACTAAAGGGTTAGTTTGTGACATTTGTAGGTGATGGAAGTTTTAAGGGTTTCTTGTTTTATCAGAATGACAAAACGAAGTTTAGGTGGAGGTTCAATGTGAGTTGGTGTCGGAGACTCACTTGGCGATGATGATGAGGTGTAGTGTGTACTCTTGCTAGAGATGGATTTTGATGGAGCTTGTGGTGGTAAGAGGGATTTCTTTCTAGGAGGTGGTGAAGGAGTTCTCTTATTTGGTTGTTCCTCATGTGAGGATATTAGATTAACATAGGTTGGATACATGACACTCATTCTTGTGGTTTTTCTTTTGATGTTTGGTGAATTTGTTTTGGATAAACTAGTCATGGTGATGTTGTATATGAGAAATGTGGAGAAAGTGTGAAAAAATGGTGTTTGAGGGTGATGATTTTAAGGTGAAAGTGGTGAAGTGGTTTGTATAATGGTCCTTGGATTATATGGAGAACATGTTATATCCTAAGGTTTAAAATCCAACATAGTATCATATAGCATGGTTATAAGATAAAGTATAAAAAGTTAAAAATCAACCATATGGTGGATTCGTTGGCCGCACGTTCCTGCAAAAACAACAAGAGCTGCAATTTGCAGCTAAGATCCAAAACAAGCTAGCATGCAAACATCATTATCTATTACCAAATAATATCCAAACCAAAGTGTCGTTGTCTGATAGCAAGTGGTTCAACGTACATAGATCAAAGTTTAATATTACAAACATCCTAACATGAAATTCATAATAAAAGATGCAAATTACCACATAGCACATGAGCACATATGTTTATCATAACCATGATCATTTTTGTTTCTTCAAATTGATGATAGTGACAAAGTAACGGTTTAATCATTTAAACATTCCTCTCTTCTCTTGTTGGGCTTTGGTTAAGTCCTCATTGTCGAAAAGTTCGTCATAGAAATCGATAAAGGATGTGCTTCATTGTCATCGGATGATGAAGATGAAGAGGAGATGACTGAGGGAGATGCAATTCTCTTTCCCTTTTCTTTGCTAGGATTCCTTGAAATGTCTAGAGGATCCATGACATATTCATGGAATGTGAACCTAACAAGTGGGACAATGGCTTAAGGGTTTGTTTGGAGGATGTGATTGTAGAGACGAGTCAAGGGCATGGCAAATGTCATGGGACCATCGCGTTTGTTTTTTACTTTCTCCATTCGATAAAGAATCATCGAAGTGAAGTTGAACTTTCATTGGAGAGTTAAGTAGTAAAGCATGCATGCAGTGCATGCGTTTACCTTATTTTTCTTTCCAAGGGAGCAAAATAAATTTTCCCTAAAGAATATTTCCCATCCTCTTAAATCGGGACGAATATCATCAATGTGGAGTTTGTTAGAGCTTCTTTGAATTTGAGTTTGAGTGGTTCTAGGAATGGTGATTTTGTTTTTAACGAGGTCATGCTTAGGGCCAAAGAAATTACTATTGGAATGATCATCAAGAGAGTTTAGTGACCATTCGCTTTTGTTTTATTTTTCTGTCTATGTTTTTTTTTTTTTTCTTCTCGTGTAATAAGTTTTTAAAGCGTATGGAGTTTGAAGATCAAGAGAGTTGAGATGAAGAGTTATCATAAAGGTTGAATTGACCAAGTCTTACACTCAATGTAAGGACTTTTCCTCCTCATCTCGTTTGACTACAGACTATGATAGAATTTCGACTTCACAATCTAGGACAAATAGGTTCATAAGAGTGGAGAAAAAGGTTCGAGGCATACGGCTTGAAGGGATGGAAGCATTTTGTTTTGCTTCATATGAGATGGCCGAAGTGGACGAATCTTCTTTCATAAAGAGGCATTTTTCTATAGTGCTGGGTTAAGATTCCTAAGAATCTTCATCCATTCTTCTCGTTACGATGGAATTCTAGGTAGGTATTCTTGAGTTCGTTTTATAATCCATTGGTTAAAATCTATTGTGTGTGTTTTACATATAAATAAACGTAAATGACCGATTTAAGTGAAATGAAATATACGTTTCAAGGTGTGTGTCTATATGTGGATGTGCAGTTTGCTTGACTCAATCAAAAAGAAACTTAGCGATAATACTAGTAATAAGCAAACCTTAATGCATAACCTATGTTTGATATTGCTTTATATGAATAACAACAAAAACATGCTTAGAATTAAGATTCGTCGACTATATCATGGAGCCCTAATGCATGAAGAAAATGTTTTTGCGTTGTATTAATAATGTAGTCAATCAACACTTGTTTTGAGAAATTCCTAAAGGTGAGGTTTTTAATAAAAATTCATAATTTGGGGTTTTTGGCGAAAATTTGTTTTTGGCGAATCACATCAATTATGCATTCCAAGTATCATAATAGTTGTACAATACTATATCTTAGTCCTAATTCTTTCTAGTTTCTCTCTCTACAATTCTTCTCATCATCCAATCTTACTTTTCTTGTTCATCATAATGAAGTGAAGTGATTATTTGGATTCGACAAAATCACTTATAATAGTTGTTATAGATTGATGATTTATTGATGATCTTGTAGATTAATTGCTCTAATTGCCCATTTGAGTTATGTTTGTTTGAGGGTTTTGGTATTTGAGTTTGTGAGTGTGTTTATTTAATACTTTTTGTGGTCCCAATTTGTTTAAAATCAGTTATTTACCCGTGATCTGTGACGCACGAATCTACCTAAATCACATATGGATCTTCGTATGGTGGATCCGTGATCCGCAAGTGTCCATAAAAACAGACAAAGTTGATTTTTAGGCAAATTGAGATATGGTGTTGTATTTTTGGCAATTGAAGTATGTTATATATACTATTAGGAGTATGTGATATAATTTCGGAGTTGACGTCTAAGTTTTGAGTGAAACGTGCAACTTGTCAAGAATTTCCAGATGGAATTTCAACGTAGTCGATCCTACTCGAAGTGTGTTATCTTTTAGCATAAGTTTGACCATTACTAATAACACAATCATTTATGAACATTTAGACTTAACAAAACATCGTCAACACAAGTGTGAGTTTCCATTTGATGATTATTCTTTTCGTCCTTTTAATCGATTTAGTAATTTTCATGTATTGACCATACATGTAGATTTTGAAGATATCTATGGTCATTTTATTGATATTTTCTTAATCTAATGAAATTCTAATCTCGATTATGTTCATGATCGGAAGTTTTGTAATGTGAATTAACATCTTTTGAATAATGATTAATTACTACATCAAATTTCCGCTTACAATTATTTTTGAGATAATGAAAGAATATTATCACATGAAAGTATCCCAAGACATTATTAGATCCTGTAATCTTAAATAATTAAATACTTAACGTTTTAAAGGCTTAGTAAATATATCGGCTATATTATCTTCGGATACAACTTTCTCGATAGATATATTGCCCTTTTGGACGTTATCGCGTGAACTGACTGGTCCAGAATTAATCCAAGAAACAACAGAAAAGATCATCCTGATCAAGCAAAGGATGCAAGCTGCTCAGGACTGAAAAAAGAGCTATGCCGATCAGAAGCGAAAGCCGATGAAGTTTGAGGTTGGGGACAGGGTTATGCTCAAGGTCTCACCTTGGAAAGGGGTCGTACGGTTCGGTAAGCGGGGCAAGCTGAACCCGAGATATGTTGGACCTTTCAGGGTGTTAGCCAAAGTTGGGAAAGTTGCCTACAGGCTGGAACTTCCTCAAGAGTTGAGCAGAGTTCACCATACTTTCCATGTGTCTAATCTGAAGAAATGTTACGCTGACGAACCTTTAGTCATGCCGTTAGAAGGAATTCATGTTGACGATAAGCTCCAGTTTGTGGAAGAGCCCGTTGAAATCATGGAACGGGAGATCAAACGATTGAAGCGAAGCCGGATACCATTGGTTAAGGTTCGCTGGAACTCTAGGCGGGGCCCTGAGTTCACCTGGGAACGTGAAGATTCGTTCAAACAAAAATACCCACAACTCTTCACAAACCGGACTTCGTCATCCACTACAAGGTCTTAAGCTTTGAGGACAAAGCTCTTTTAACGGGTGGAGACTGTAACATTTCTCAATTTCAGGTCATTTTACGACTCCTATTAAATTGTCACTATTTATTTTGGTCCGATACGCGTTTACTTTTAATTTTGCTTTAGAGCTAAATCGCGTAGACTAGAAATAACCATTTAATGTAAACGGTCATCAAATAAACTAAGGGTTACACCAACCAAGTGATATATAATTATTAAGAAGGTAATTATGTACCTTGCGTATTTTATTTTTAGTAGTCACGTAAAAGGGTTACGTTTCGCAATAAAATACATTTGGACATACCCCGGAAATACCTAGACTTACCTAGACTCAAACCAATACCCACTTTGAAACCTTAAACACAAAAATTAAATCAATTTTGTGTATGTGACCCACTAAGGGCCGGTTACACACACAAACACACCTAGAAAATCTCCTAGTGATCCTCACAAGTACTTGTACATCCTAGTTCTCATTAATACTTGTCCTAATTGTCTCCACTAACCCATTACACATTGGATAATAACCAATGAACCCTCCCTTGTCCCTTTAGGTCACGACAACATGCATGTATTAGTACAAATCCTTAAGATTTCTAGTATCTAACCAAATCTTGTACAAATATACTCTAATTAAGACATGTACTTGAGTGATTTAATAAAACAAGGTGTAGTTAACTAGAAACTTCAAAAACCACCTTCTAAGGCACGATTTTGGTTCGGTTTGGGTTGTTTAGGAAACTAGGAGAGTTAACTAGCTTTTTGACTATAAATATACACTCACACTTAACACTTAACACTCTTACAACTCACACTCACTCAAACCAAAATCATATATACTCTATTCTCTTAGTTTGAGTTTCAAACCGCAAACAAACACCTCCCTTGATCTCATTCGAACCCACAAACATTTCTAGTTATCATACAAGTTTATAAAGGAGTTTACACGAGCTAGGGTTGGGCATTTACAAAGTATTAAAGCTTGGGATTTGGTTATTGATCGCGTTTTACACACGTGGATTGCCACATTACTCGCATACACTCAAACAAGGCGCTAGGACCTTTGTAAGTCACATTCAAACTCATGACAATCGTATTATGCGTATTCTTTTCGTAATGACTAGCTTATGGGTCAAATGTATGTATGTATAGCGCACTAGCTTGAGAACACACATGATTAAACTATAAACTCTAGAAAATTTAAAACCCTAATTTATTTTCTTGATTAAACCAAATCCATCATACTTAGAATACAAGAAATAAAATAAGAACTAGAATTAAACAAAGAATTAGAAAATACCTTAAACCCTAAAAATTTTCTTCTTTTTTTTCTTCTGGATCGGTCGAACAACAATAGGGGTTTAGGGATTTTATTTTTTTGTATTTATAGGCTCCTAAAGTAATCCTAGATAAAGCCTATTTAGAATTTGTTTCCTAATGCAATCCTTTTTTTTCTTTTCCTTTTCTTTTTTCCTTTTATTTGGCCGACCAGGCCTTTATATATATATTTTTTAATTTTTTTTCTATTTATTAATTATATAACTATTTGTATTTCCTTAAATTTTTATAAAAACCTTAACTTATTTGACTATACCTTTTTGCTTAACCAAAATTTACTGGACTTTTAAAAATAACTTTTTAACTTTTCATTTTCAACCTAACTTTCCTAAAATAGAATTTTTTTTCATTATTCTTAACTTACCACTTAAAATCTAAACCTATTATAGATTACTAACAAAAAAATACATATACGTAATAATACTTACACATTTAACATGGAAACACTCAAATCTCAATAATCATTTCATTGTCACTCAAAAGTGAACAAAATGAACTCAACTAATTTCACCACCATTCCAATCTCATTGAGATAATCACACTCAATAGATTGATTACCAATACCTCACATAACCCATATAAACTCATATATACACACAGAATCACATACACCATATATTGCAACAGGCACATAATTTAATACTAACGGTTTGACTAACCTGCTCAAATCATGGTTGTCACAATAGTGACTCAAATGTAGAGAAGGATACCAGGAGCAGCAACGAGTTCTTAGCTGATCTAAATGTTAAATTTCATGACAGAGCTCTTCTTGCTAATAAGAAGAGGTTCTACAAAAGATCAAGAAGAGTTGGTGCTACTAGGAAACCCATGGACAAATGAAATGAAACTTTCTTTGCATGTTGGAAATAAGGACATTTCCAAAAATATTGTCCAGCCAACAAAAAATCCTCACCATCATACCCTTCATCCAACAAAGTTCCTAACAAACCGTGTTTCACACAAATTCTTCTTCATCACATCAGCATAATCAAACCGCTAAAAATGATCAGAAGAATTATAAGGCTAAATACAAAGCTCTTAAAACTGAGTTAGCCTTACTTACTCAAAATATTAAGGTTATGTCAAAAGAAAATAATGAAAAGAGGTTGATTGTTGAGTCATTTGATTAGGATGAAGAATCTCTATCTTAAGAGGATGAGGGTATTGCAATTGTCAAAGCATTTATGGATATTGCTGAGGATAAACTTGTTGTGGGAAAGAAAGTTGTTAGGTATGGTCAGTAGGTCAAAATCACCATGAAAAAGGATTACTTAAAGAGATATGTATGGTATCTAGATAGTGGTTATTCTAGACATATGACAAGGGTTAAACAATATTTGCACAGATATTCAAAGGAGTTAGGTCTTAAAGTGGTATTTGGGGATAACTCTTTTGGTGACATAGAAGGATATGGCTTAGTAAACTGCAATGGAATCACCTTTACTTGGGTTGCTTATGTGAATGGTCTGAAACACAACTTGATTAGCATCAGCCAGTTTGATGCAAATTTTAAAGTTTTGTTTACCAAGACTACAGGAACCATATTCAACCAGAACAATGAAGTTGTACTTATTGCTCCAAGAAGAAGAGATGTCTATATCATTGATATGTCATCTTACAATGAATAAAGCAATACTTGTTTCTTTTCTAAAGCATCAAACAGTGTAAACTGGCTTTGGCACATGAGACTATCACATCTTCACTTTAAAAACATTAAAAAATTATCCAAACAAAACCTTGTTGCTGGTCTTCCTTTTATCACTTTTTAAAAGACAAACCTTGTTCATCTTGTGAGAGAGAAACATCATATAGTATCATTCAAAACCAAAATATCATTTTCCATCAACAAGTGCTTACATCTCCTTCATATGGATTTATTTGGAGCTGTTAAACCTTAAACCATTAGTCACAACAAATATACCCTAGTCATAATAGATGAGTACTCAAGGTACACTTGGGTATTTCACATAAAGAATAAAAGTAAGGCAGCTAATTACATCATGTCTTTCATCAGAAAGATGGAGAACCTAAATGAAGTAAAGGTAAATGAGCCGAGAAGTGACAATGGTACATAATTCAGAAACCATAAGCTGGAAGAATTATGTAATGAAAAAGGGAAATTGTAACACCCCTAAATCTGGGTAGCAGCGGAATATAATGTATATCCGAGGGCATTACTTCATAGATCAATAGCACAAGATATGAGAACGACC
>BQNB010151150.1:5216-15938 GCA_026074375.1 Tanacetum coccineum
AAACCAGAGTGAGTTAACCCTAAAAACCAATCAATGTAATTAGAAGAAAACACAAAACTAGTTAGTCTTGTTCATTAGTTAATGTTGTTCATCATTTCATCAATATGACTGATGAACAGTTATGACAAACATGTAGATTGATGTTGTCTTGTTCATTAGTAGTTAGTGATGTTCATCAGTTCATCAACAAGACTCAGGAACAGATGAACAAGACTAACTATGATGAACACTTATGAACAAGACTAACGGTCTGCATATTTGTTTTGACAATACTTGCAATTACATCACGTTGGCTAGCAATCCATCTCGTAAATTCGTAATAGTGCAACTTAATGTACACAAATTATTCCCACAACTTAAGTGAATTTTGTTTCAACTTATCTTGCGGCCTATTAGCTAATTAGACACGAGTAATATAACACAAGCCTTATTTTGAGGCTCATTACAAAAGAAGTCAGAAAAAGTAAGTATTCCCAAACACCCACTTAAACAAGCGGCAACACTTTTAGAAACTAATTTAACCATAAACCAATTTAAATTAACCCCCAAAAGCAACAAATTAGACAAAAAGCACAGACACTTTATCACACATAGAAACCTTGTAAATCACAAACCGGAGGGAGTTAACCCTAAAAACCAATCGATGAAATTAGAAGAAAACATAAAACCCGGTAGTCTTATTCATCAATTAATGTTGTTTATCAGTTCATCAATATAACATATGAACAGTTATGAAAAACATGTAGATTGATGTTGTCTTGTTCATTAGTAGTCTGTCTTGTTCATCAATTAGTGATGTTCTTCAGTTCATCAACAAGACTAAGGAACTGATGAACAAGACTAACTATGATGAAAACTTTTGAACAAGACTAACGGTTTGCATATTTGTTTTGACACTACTTGCAATCCATCTTGTAAATTTGTAATTTGTTATAACTTATCTTGCGGCCTATCAGCTAATGAGACACGAGTAATATAACAGAGGCCTATTTTTAAGGCTCATTAAAAAAGAAGTCAGAAAAAAGTATGTATTACCAAACACCCACATAAACAAGTGGCAACACTTTTAGAAATGAATTTAACCATAAACCAATTTAAATAACCCCTAAAAGCAACAAATTAGACAAAAAGAACACACACTTTATCACACATAGAAACCGTATAAATCACAAACCGGAGTGAGTTAACCCTAAAAACCAATCGATGTAATTAGAAGAAAACACAAAACATGTTAGTCGTTTATTCATTAGTTAATATTGTTCATCAGTTCATCAATATGACTGATGAATAGTTATGTAAAACATGTAGATTGACGTTGTTTTGTTTGTTAGTAGTCAGTCATGTTTATTAGTTAGTGATGTTCATCAATTCATAAATGAGACTAAGGAACTAATGAACAAGACTAACTATGATGAACACTTATAAACAAGACTAACAGTCTGCATATCTGTTTTGACAGTACTTGCAAATACATCACTTTGGTCAGCAATCCATCTCGTAAATTTGTAATTTGTTTCAACTTATCTTGCGGCCTATCAGCTAATTAGACACGAGTAGTATAACAGAGGCCTATTTTTGAGGCTCATTACAAAAGAAGTCAAAAAAGTAAGTATTACCAAACACCTACATAAACAAGCGGCAACACTTTTAGAAACAAATTTAACCATAAAACAATTTAACTAACCCCCAGAAGAAACAAATTAGACAAAAATCACACATACTTTATCACACATAGAAATCGTGTAAATAATAAACCAGAGTGAGTTAACCCTAAAAACCAATCGATGTAATTAGAAGAAAACACAAAATTTGTTAGTCTTATTCATTAGTAAATGTTGTTCATGAGTTCATCAATATGACTGATGAACAGTTATGAAAAACATGTAGATTGAAGTTGTCTTGTTCATTAGTAGTTAGCCTTGTTCATAAATAAGTGATGTTCATCAGTTCATCAACAAGACTCAAGAACTCATGAACAAGACTAACTATGATGAACACTTATGAACAAGACTAACGGTCTGCATATTTGTTTTGACAGTACATGCAAATACATCACTTTGGCGAGCAATCCATCTCATAAATTTGTAATTTGTTACAACTTAACTTGCGGCCTATCAGCTAATTAGACACGAGTAATATTATAGAGGCCTATTTTTGAGGCTCATTACAAAAGAAGTCAAAAAAGTAAGTATTACCAAACACCCACATAAACAAGCGGCAACACTTTTAGAATCCAATTTTACCATAAACCAATTTAACTAACCCCCAGAAGAAACAAATTAGAAAAAAATCATACACACTTTAACATACATAGAAACCGTGTAAATCATAAACCGGAGTGAGTTAACCCTAAAAACCAATCGATGTAATTAGAAGAAAACACAAAATCTGTTAGTCTTATTCATTGGTTAATGTTGTTAATCAATATGACTGATGAACAGTTATGAAAAACATGTAGATTGATGTTGTTTTGTTTGTTAGTAGTTAGTCATGTTCATTAGTTAGTGATGTTCATCAATTCATAAACGAGACTAAGGAACTAATGAACAAGACTAAGTATGATGAACACTTATAAACAAGACTAATGGTCTGCATATCTGTTTTGACAGTACTTGCAAATACATCACTTTGGCCAGCAATCCATCTCGTAAATTTGTAATTTGTTACAACTTATCTTGCGGCCTATTAGCTAATTAGACACGAGTAGTATAACAGAGGCCTATTTTTGAGGCTCATTACAAAAGAAGTCAAAAAAGTAAGTATTACCAAACACCCACATAAACAAGCGACAACACTTTTAGAAACAAATTTAACCACAAAACAATTTAACTAACCCCCAGAAGAAACAAATTAGACAAAAATCACACACACTTTATCACACATAGAAACCGTGTAAATCATAAACAAGAGTGAGTTAACCCTAAAAACCAATCGATGTAATTAGAAGAAAACACAAAATTAGTTAGTCTTATTCATTAGTAAATGTTGTTCATCAGTTCATCAATATGACTGATGAACAGTTATGAAAAACTTGTAGATTGATGTTGTCCTGTTAATTAGTAGTTCGTCTTGTTCATCAATAAGTGATGTTCATCAGTTCATCAACAAGACTCAAGAACTCATGAACAAGACTAACTATGATGAACACTTATGAACAAGACTAACGGCATATCTATTTTGAGAGTACTTGTAATTACATCACTTTGGCCAACTATCCATCTCAGTAGTCAGTTCATGTTCTAAGTTAGTGATGTCATAAATTCATAATAGAGTCTAAGGAAAATACTAATGAACAAGGACTACTCATGATGTAAACAACTTATGAACATGACTATTACGGTCTGCATATTTTGTTTTGACCAGTTACATGATAAAATTCTTCACTTTGGCGAGCAAACGCATCGCTTAAAATTGTATGTGTTACAACTTAACTTGCGGCCTATCAGCTAATTAGACACGAGTAATATTATAGAGGCCTATTTTTGAGGCTCATTACAAAAGAAGTCAAAAAAGTAAGTATTACCAAACACCCACATAAACAAGCGGCAACACTTTTAGAATCCAATTTTACCATAAACCAATTTAACTAACCCCCAGAAGAAACAAATTAGAAAAAAAATCATACACACTTAAACATACATAGAAACCATGTAAATCATAAACCGGAGTGAGTTAACCCTAAAAACCAATCGATGTAATTAGAAGAAAACACAAAATCTGTTAGTCTTATTCATTGGTTAATGTTGTTAATCAATATGACTGATGAACAGTTATGAAAAACATGTAGATTGATGTTGTTTTGTTTGTTAGTAGTTAGTCATGTTCATTAGTTAGTTATGTTCATCAATTCATAAACGAGACTAAGGAACTAATGAACAAGACTAAGTATGATGAACACTTATAAACAAGACTAATGGTCTGCATATCTGTTTTGACAGTACTTGCAAATACATCACTTTGGCCAGCAATCCATCTCGTAAATTTGTTTTTTGTACATACTTAAATCTTGCGGCCTCCCTATTTGACCTAATTAGAAACGGTAGTATAACAGAGGCCTTAATATTTGAGGTCATTACAAAGATGTCAAAAAAAGAAGTATTACCAAAACACCACATAAACAAGCGACAAACTTTTAGAAACAAATTTTAACCACAAAACATATTTAATCTAACCCCAGCAAGGAAACAAATTAGACAAAAATCAAATCACACTCTTTTTCAAAATAGAGAAAACAAAAACCGTTGTAAATCATAAACCAGAGTGCGTTAACCCTAAAAACCAATTGATGTAATTAGAAGAAAACACAAAATTAGTTAGTCTTATTCATTAGTAAATGTTGTTCATCAGTTCATCAATATGACTGATGAAGAGTTATGAAAAACTTGTAGATTGATGTTGTCTTGTTCATTAGTAGTTCGTCTTGTTCATCAGTTCATCTCAGACTCAACGTAACTCATGGAACAAGATAACTTTGATGAACACTTATGAAACAGACTTACTGGCATATCTATTTTAGAGTACTTTTTTTTTTGCTTTGTTTGGGGGTTTTTGGTAATTATTACATCACTTTGGCCAACTATCCATCTCGTAAATTCATAATAGTGCAACTTAATGTACATAACTTATGACCACAACTTAAGTGAATTTTGTTTCAATTTATCTTGAGGCCTATCAGCTAATTAGACACGAGTAATATACCACAGGCGTATTTTTAAGGCTCATTACAAAAGAAGTCGGAAAAAGTAAGTATTGCCAAACACCCACATAAACATGCGGCAACACTTTTAGAAACCAATTTAACCATAAACAAATTTAAATTAACCCCTAGAATAACAAATTAGACAAAAAGCACACGCACTTTATCATATATAGAAACTGTATAAATCATAAATCGGAGTGAGTTAACCCTAAAAACCAATCGATGTAATTAGAATAAAACACAAAACCCATTAGTCTTGTTCATAAGTTAATGTTGTTCATTGTTCATCAAAATGAAGGCCCATGAACAGTTATGAAAAAAACATGTCTGATTGTTTGTTTTTGTTCCATTTGTAGTTAGTCTTTGTTCATTTAGTTAGTGATGTTCTCAGTTCATTAACAACGATAGAGGAACAGAATGATCTAGACTAACTATGATGTACACTTTATGACCAAAGGAGCTAACGGTCTGCATATTTGTTTTAAGAGTGCTTGCAATTACTTCACTTTGGCCAGAATCCATCTTGTAAATTCGTAATAGTGCAACTTAATGTACACAACTTATGACTAAAACATAAGTGAATTTTGTTTCAACTTATCTTGCGGCCTATCAGGCTAATTAGACACGAGTAATGTTTCACATGCCTATTTTTGAGGCTCAAAACAAAAGAAGTAAGAAAAAGTAAGTATTACCAAACTCCCACATAAATAAGCAGCAACACTTTTAGAAAACAATTTAACCATAAACCAATTTAATATAACCCCCACAACAATTTTGGAACAAAAAACTACCACACACTTTATCACACCCTAAAAAACCATTTATTAATGTTTATTTTAATCGGATTGGTTTCCCTAAAAACCAATCGATGTAATTAGAAGAAAACACAAAACCCATTAGTCTTATTTATCAGTTAACCTTGTTTATCAGTTCATCAATATAATTAATGAACATTTATGAAAAACATGTAGATTGATGTTGTTTTGTTCGTTAGTAGTCAGTCATGTTCATAATGAACACTTATGAACAAGACTAACGGCATATCTATTTTGAGAGTACTTGTAATTACATCACTTTGGCCTGCAATCCATCTCGTCAATTCGTAATAGTTCAACTTAATGTACACAACTTATGACCACAACATAAGTGAATTTTGTTTCAACTTATCTTGCGGCCTATGAGTCTAATTAGACACGAGTAATAATATACCACACGCCTATTTTTGAGGCTCATTACGAAAGAAGTCGGGAAAAGTAAGTATTACCAAACACCCACATACACAAGCGACAATACTTTTAGAATCCAATTTAACCATAAACCAATTTAAATTAACCCCCAGAACAACAAATTAGACAAAAAGCACACATATTTTATCACACATAGAAATTGTATAAATCACAAACTGGAGTGAGTTAACTCTAAAAACCAATCGATTTAATTAGAAGAAAACACAAAACCCGTTAGTCTTGTTCATCAGTTAATGTTGTTCATTAGTTCATAAATATGACTAATGAACAGTTATGAAAAACATGTAGATTGATGTTGTCTTGTTCAATAGTAGTCAGTCTTGTTCATCAGTTAGTATGTTCATGAGTTCATCAACAAGACTGAGGAACTGATGAACAAGACTAACTATGATCAACACTTATGAACAAGACTAACGGTATGCATATCTGTTTTAACAGTGCTTGCAATTACATCACTTTTGCCAGCAATCCATCTCGTAAATTCATAATAGTGCAACTTAATGTACACAACTTATGACCACAACTTAAGTGAATTTTGTTTCAACTTATCACAGGCCTATATTTGAGGCTCATTACGAAAGAAGTCTGGAAAAGTAAGTATTACCAAACACCCACATACATAAGCGGTAACACTTTTAGAAACCAATTTAACCATAAACCAATTTAAATAACCCCACAAAATATTAGACAAAAAGCACACACACTTTATCATATATAGAAACTGTATAAATCATAAATCGGAGTGAGTTAACCCTAAAAACCAATCGATGTAATTAGAATAAAACACAAAACCCATTAGTCTTGTTCATAAGTTAATGTTGTTCATTAGTTCATCAATATGACTGATGAACAGTTATGAAAAACATGTAGATTGATGTTGTCTTGTTCATTAGTAGTTAGTCTTGTTCATTAGTTAGTGATGTTCATCAGTTCATTAACAAGATTGAGGAACAGATGAACAAGACTAACTATGATGAACACTTATGACCAAGACTAACGGTCTGCATATTTGTTTTAAGAGTGCTTGCAATTACTTCACTTTGGCCAGAATCCATCTTGTAAATTCGTAATAGTGCAACTTAATGTACACAACTTATGACTAAAACATAAGTGAATTTTGTTTCAACTTATCTTGCGGCCTATCAGGCTAATTAGACACGAGTAATGTTTCACATGCCTATTTTTGAGGCTCAAAACAAAAGAAGTAAGAAAAAGTAAGTATTACCAAACTCCCACATAAATAAGCGGCAACACTTTTAGAAACCAATTTAACCATAAACCAATTTAATATAACCCCACAACAAATTAGACAAAAAAGCACACACACTTTATCACACCTAAAAACCGTATAAATTATAAATCGGATTGAGTTAACCCTAAAAACCAATCGATGTAATTAGAAGAAAACACAAAACCCATTAGTCTTATTTATCAGTTAACATTGTTCATCAGTTCATCAATATAATTAATGAACATTTATGAAAAACATGTAGATTGATGTTGTTTTGTTCGTTAGTAGTCAGTCATGTTCATAAGTTAGTGATGTTCATAAATTCATAAACGAGACTAAGGAACTAATGAACAAGACTAACTATGATGAACACTTATGAACAAGACTAACGGTCTGCATATTTGTTTTGACAGTACATGCAAATACATCACTTTGGCGAGCAATCCATCTCATAAATTTGTAATTTGTTACAACTTAACTTGCGGCCTATCAGCTAATTAGACACGAGTAATATTATAGAGGCCTATTTTTGAGGCTCATTACAAAAGAAGTCAAAAAAGTAAGTATTACCAAACACCCACATAAACAAGCGGCAACACTTTTAGAATCCAATTTTACCATAAACCAATTTAACTAACCCCCAGAAGAAACAAATTAGAAAAAAAATCATACACACTTAAACATACATAGAAACCGTGTAAATCATAAACCGGAGTGAGTTAACCCTAAAAACCAATCGATGTAATTAGAAGAAAACACAAAATCTGTTAGTCTTATTCATTGGTTAATGTTGTTAATCAATATGACTGATGAACAGTTATGAAAAACATGTAGATTGATGTTGTTTTGTTTGTTAGTAGTTAGTCATGTTCATTAGTTAGTGATGTTCATCAATTCATAAACGAGACTAAGGAACTAATGAACAAGACTAAGTATGATGAACACTTATAAACAAGACTAATGGTCTGCATATCTGTTTTGACAGTACTTGCAAATACATCACTTTGGCCAGCAATCCATCTCGTAAATTTGTAATTTGTTACAACTTATCTTGCGGCCTATTAGCTAATTAGACACGAGTAGTATAACAGAGGCCTATTTTTGAGGCTCATTACAAAAGAAGTCAAAAAAGTAAGTATTACCAAACACCCACATAAACAAGCGACAACACTTTTAGAAACAAATTTAACCACAAAACAATTTAACTAACCCCCAGAAGAAACAAATTAGACAAAAATCACACACACTTTATCACACATAGAAACCGTGTAAATCAAAAACAAGAGTGAGTTAACCCTAAAAACCAATCGATGTAATTAGAAGAAAACACAAAATTAGTTAGTCTTATTCATTAGTAAATGTTGTTCATCAGTTCATCAATATGACTGATGAACAGTTATGAAAAACTTGTAGATTGATGTTGTCCTGTTAATTAGTAGTTCGTCTTGTTCATCAATAAGTGATGTTCATCAGTTCATCAACAAGACTCAAGAACTCATGAACAAGACTAACTATGATGAACACTTATGAACAAGACTAACGGCATATCTATTTTGAGAGTACTTGTAATTACATCACTTTGGCCAACTATCCATCTCGTAAATTCATAATAGTGCAACTTAATGTACATAACTTATGACCACAACTTAAGTGAATTTTGTTTCAATTTATCTTGAGGCCTATCAGCTAATTAGACACGAGTAATATACCACAGGCGTATTTTTAAGGCTCATTACAAAAGAAGTCAGAAAAAGTAAGTATTGCCAAACACCCACATAAACATGCGGCAACACTTTTAGAAACCAATTTAACCATAAACAAATTTAAATTAACCCCTAGAATAACAAATTAGACAAAAAGCACACGCACTTTATCATATATAGAAACTGTATAAATCATAAATCGGAGTGAGTTAACCCTAAAAACCAATCGATGTAATTAGAATAAAACACAAAACCCATTAGTCTTGTTCATAAGTTAATGTTGTTCATTAGTTCATCAATATGACTGATGAACAGTTATGAAAAACATGTAGATTGATGTTGTCTTGTTCATTAGTAGTCAGCCTTGTTCATTAGTTAGTGATGTTCATGAGTTCATCAACAAGACTGAGGAGCTGATGAACAAGGCTAACTATGATGGATACTTATGAACAAGACTAACGGTCTGCATATCTGTTTTGACAGTGCTTGCAATTACATCACTTTGGCCATCCATCCATCTCGTAATTTGGTAATAGTGCAACTTAATGTACACAACTTATGACTAAAACATAAGTGAATTTTGTTTCAACTTATCTTGCGGCCTATCAGCCTAATTAGACACGAGTAATAATATATCACAGACCAATTTTTTAGATTACCAAATAAGTCAGGAAAAGTAAGTATTACCAAACACCCACATACACAAGCGGCAACACTTTTAGAAACCAATTTAACCATAAACCAATTTAATATAACCCCCACAACAAATTAGACAAAAAGTACACGTTCTTTATCAGTTCATCAATATGACTAATGAACATTTATGAAAAACATGTAGATTGATGTTGTTTTGTTCGTTAGTAGTCAGTCATGTTCATTAGTTAGTGATTTCCATAAATTCATAAATGAGACTGAGCAACTAGTGAACAAGACTAACTATGATGAACACGTATGAACAAGACTAATGGTCTGCATATCTGTTTTGACAGTACTTGCAAATAAGTCACACGAAGTAATAAAAAGAACCATCATTTCATCATATCTTCAAAAAAGTCATTCACCTCTGACTTTATACCTCCCCTTAAGAGTAGCATCAAATCTTTTTTCAAAGTCCATACTTTACAAGCAGTCCTCCCCTTAAATATAGCTATGGGTTCATCATTCTAATATTGACTACTAAAGAGTTGAACCTAGCCAAGTTAAATCCTTTGGTCAGTAAATCTGCCACATTATCATCTGTATGTACCTTGACCACATTAATTAGCCTTTGATCATAGCAATCTCTGATGAAGTGATGCCTAATCTGAATGTGCTTTGTCTTTGAATGGAAAACAGGATTCTTCACAATGCATATGGTACTCTCATTGTCTATATGAATATCAGTATTCATGAAATTGAAACCATAATCAAAAAGTTGATTTTGCATCCAAAGAACTTGTCCACAACAACTTGCAGCTGCTACATATTCTGCTTCAGTAGATGAGATAGCCACAATTGTTTGTTTCTTGCGCTGCCAAGAGACCAATCTCCTTCCAAGATATTGACATCCACCAGAAGTTGATCTTCTATCATGATTGTTTACTCGCGCGAACTCACCCTTTAAAATATACCAATAAATAAAAACAAATATAAATATATATCAAGGAACAAATCCGCGAGACCAATGTAAACCGAAAGCAGTATAGAGTGTTCCCGGGTCGTTATGTCCCAACGAGGCTAGAAATGGAAAATCGAAAGACGATTGATGATTGATAATTGAATATGTCAAGGATGTGAATATGATTGGATACTAAACCTAATAGGCAAATGAACACAAAGATAATCAAGGAACATAAGCTAGAA